>BPLQ01008688.1:0-84178 GCA_021605075.1 Caerostris darwini
CATCGCCTCCGTTTTATAGTTCACTTTCAGAGGGGGGGGGGGGCGACGGTTGCCGACACCATATCAGAGTCTATATCCGTTCGACAGACTCACCCCCGACCATTAAAATCCCAGCATGCTAGTAGACAACAAGAGTCTTAAAAGTCTCAGTAAATTATTGCTCTTTGGCCATCTGGTACGAAGTTTCGTATGACCCCAGCCAATTAAAATATTTTCCAGAGATATCCCCTTCACCCCCAGCTGTGGCAAATCGGATTCCCATCTGGTCAGGTGCAGAGACAAACAAACATCCCCTTCCAAGGGACACACATAGCATATGAATTATACAATAATTATATAAAAATATTCATAAAATATATTGCCGATATTGACACAACAATTAACGTTATTTCGAAACAGAATATCCGATGCATAATCTAAAAAGAAGTTGAGTCAGCCCAGTTTTAACCTAACCTATTAATTCATTATCAAGGAGGTGCTCATTTGCTTACAAATTTTTTTACGCCAATTTTTTATTAAAACTTTGAGCCACGAAACTAAGAAGAAAAGTAATGCGAAGCAACCATGCAGTGCCACATCCTAATAAAGCTGTGAAGTCGCTAGTAATAAACCGTCAACAATATTATATTTTTAAATCCATTGGACAAGAAAGCTATACGAATACTATTTTTAAAGATCTTCCATTTTTAATACGCTTTTATCAGTTTCACTTGTATGTATGTTTGTTTGTATGCTTGTAACTGACTCTTTGGGCTCAATTTTGCCCTACTTTAAACGATCAGATTTAATTTAAACGTCGTAGACTTATCAAGGACCGACGACACTAAAATAATTTGATAAGTTTATTATCTCATCAGGATTAGGATCGCCAGGATGAGTGATTAAAACACACAGCCTTTGAAAAGTCATCTTGATCGGCGCATCATTTTTTCTCCTGATGATTTGTTTTTCCTCACACACTCTATTTAAGCTGCAAAGAAACATTTACGCACATCTTTCAGACATTCAAACCTACGTGGGACAGCGGCACAACGGATAATGCGCCTGCCTACGGATTAGGAGATTTCCTGTTCGAATCCTGGCTGGCTCGATCTATTCGCATTTAGCATTTGTTTTACTCACAATTAAATTATTGTAAGAACCAGTCCTCCGTACCGGGACCTCATTTTGATATTATAGTTTAAAAACACTAAAAAACATGCTTTTAGAATTAATAAAAGTAAAAAATAAATTAATAGACTAAAAAAACATGCTTTTAGAGTTTCAAACTAAAAAGTAAAAAATAAATTAATAGTTTAAAAAAACTAAAAAACACGCTTTTAGAGTTAATCAAACAAAAAAGAAAAAAAAATTAACATAAGAATAAAATGACTGACGAGAAAATGAATGCCACTGTTCTAAAAGCGTGGGGTGCTTTGTGTGACATTTTTAAACTAACTCTGCATTTCGGAATGAAACTAGTGAAAAATTATAACGATAGATATGGAGCACCCCACGCTTTTAGAACAGTGGCATTCATTTTCTCGTCAGTCATTTTATTCTTATGTTAACAATTATTTTTTTACTTTTTAGATTGATTAACTCTAAAAGTGGGTTTTTAAGTTTTTTTAAAACTATTCATTTATTTTAGAGTAAATGCATAAAAAAAAATGAAACACATCCCAGTGACATTTTGCAACAGCAAACATCGAATCAGCCTGTTTAGCCTTAAGATTTTGCAAGTCCACCGCACAGGAACATACAATAGAGTCGCTGTCACCACGCCATCCATATTGACTCCCAAAACTTACCCTGGCTGTCATCCGAACACTCGGCTGATGGGTTTTTCCAAGGGCCTTTGTCAAGTGGACATTCGATTTGCTCCCCTCCCCCACCAGGAAAACAGAGGGTCGCCTTCTTGAGGGTTCGTCCAAGTGGAACACTTATGATTTTCTGGCTTTAGCTGTATAGGGGGTGCTTCCGAGCAGGGTTGGCAGGAAACCGGAGTGGTCAGCCCCTTCTAATAATAACAGGAGAGAGTTATGGACCTCGGTAATCTGTGTATCTCTTTATCAGCGGACAGAAGGGAAGATGACAGAGGGTTGCCAGAACTTTCTGCTGCTTCAAGAACAAGTAATGTAAAAAACACCAAAAACATTTTAAAGTCAATTCCTACTTCTTTTTTTTTCACTCTATTGCAGAAAGTCCTTTATAAATAATTTTCATTCATTTTTTTAAGTGTATCTGATACGCCATCTATCGGTAGATACATGCAACTTAAATCTAGAAAAAATCTAAAATTAATTAAATAAATTTAATTACTGAATTAATATTTGAAAAAAACTGTATTAACATCCAGTGTCATCCACTACAAGTTTAAAATGAAAAATGCATTTGAACTGGAGTGGAGGAATGAAAAGTATTTTATGAACGATTGGAAATGTGAACAAGATATATATAGGGAGAGTGTGAGCTAATAGAAGGAATTGAAAAATGCATTTTGTTCGATGGTTATGTCTTGTGGTGTTTATTAAATTTACGAGGACAACTGTTAAGTGGGGCAGTCGTGGGAAAGAAAGTAATTTTTTTTAACCTTTCGCTTTAGAAATTACCTTTTCTTATTATTGTTTAATATTTCCATTAGTTTTCTTTAATTGTTGACTCCGCACAATGCTATTTGCATGTAGAAATGCTGAGAAGATTTCCAAATTTAAAAGGCGGTCAATAGCAAAAAAAAAATTTTTTTTTTATTTAAGAACCACGGATTTAACAAATGTATGCGAGATTTATAAAATAATCTGAAGTTGATCATTAAATGCCTGTAAGATGAAAAGCTTTCCAATATCTGGATTACATAAACTTTGGGTGTATTCATTTTTTAAAAACTCAATAAAGTGGCTAATCACCTTCAAAAACTGATTTTCAGATAAAAATGCTTTTTCAACTGTTTCATTTACACTTTAATTTTGCATCAGTAAAAAAAAATGCAAAATTAGGTGAACCTTAGAAACGTTATTTTACTTATTATATTAAGAATTCAGTATTCTTCAAATTGGACAGTTTTAAATCCAAATTCAAATGTATAATAATTTATACGCAACCTCATGCGCCAGATTATGTAAAAAAAAAATTTTTTTTAAAGGCTTTTTCTTTTTTGATAAGGACTGTTACGTTTGGCATAAAAAATAGAATATTTCTTATAAAAATTTATTATTCAAAAGTCCTACAATTTTGCTTAGTATAGAGAATCAGAAAAATCACCGAAAAGTTAATTTACTTTACTATACACAGATTATGCTGCATTTCAGCTTGGACATAAAATTATAAAATTATAAAAAAAAAAAAAAATTAAAAAAATTAATGTTTTTACTGCATTTCATTCAAGTTGATTTTTTGAAATCTAAATAAAATAAACTTATTGGCATATTATAAGCATTTTTAGCGATAATGGTATATATTAACATGTACAAGGTCAAGGTCAAATTCACCAAGGCGACAAGATGCAAGCGAAAAAAATTTGACCAATCAAAAAATTACTTTCTACTGAAGCGGTTTTATTACTAGGCGTAATGCTATTTCTGACGTTTCGCTGTGAAGGGGTCGAAAAATTTTGTCGCCTCCCTTCTTTAAGGGTTCTAAAGATGATAATGAGTGAATTGTTTGTTATGTTTCATCCAAATGATTAATTTAAATTCAAAAAACATTTTTTTTTTAGTAAATATTAAAAATTAAATTAAATTGTCCTGATGGAGATCGGTCTTCTTAATTATCCTGTTCAACAACGACAATGTTTATATAAATCAGTTTGCTATTCGAAATTCTTTTTTTCACGCACCTCCTTCAAGAGTTCGACTTTGTGCCCTATACCGTTCGGTGGCTCGTTTCTATGAATTCTACGATTCTGAAAATATCGAGTAACGAAAATCAACAATCGAAAACTGAAAGCACCCTGACGGCATCTACTGCGATATTCAGAAATGAAAATGGCAAAGAATGAAACAACGATATATTTTTTTTTCCTTTCTTAGCAGACCACACACATCGTGTCGCTCCGTTTGAGGCCAGTCAGCGGCTCGATGTCACAACTTTAGGACTAGAACAGGACAGGCATCTGATTAGATTAAAAGTTTTTTTTTTTTTTTTTTTTCCAATGGCAGGCTACAATAAGTAATAAAATAAAAAAGAAAAATAACACAAGGAACATGAAAACAACAACGAGAATCACATAGTGACATGTTTAGCCCATAAGGGCCCTAGCCTTACAGTAACGACCCTACACAGTAGAGGAAACAAGTGCAGGGCAGACAGGAAGGTGAGATCAATCCATGTCCTCTCCAAAACTGCAGAGCATGCATTTTGGGCTTGCAAATACACTCATGTCCATGAATTAAGGATAATTCAGAATCACACAGAAATTGAACTCTAAAATAAAAATTTCACCTGTAGAATTATTACACACATCTTGAAGAAAAATATACAAATTACAGGAAACCACCAGATGGCGCGGATAGTACGTCACAATGACGAGAGTGTAAGAGAGGGGTATATAAGGAATGGTGGCAAAGAAGTAAAATTGTTCACAAGCGCTTTAAAAGCCTTTCAGTGCAATAATCGCATAGTTATGGCACAAAGAAAGCATTTGGATGATTTTTTACGTGGTAGAATTATCGGACGACTGGAATGTGGACGTACCCAGCTGGAAGTATCCGAGGAACTTGGAATCGCCCAGAGTGTCATCTCCAGGCTTTGGCAACGATTCCAAGATGATGGTAATGTGAGTAGATGTTACAGCACAGGTCGCCCCCGAGTTACAAGGCCGAATAAGGACCGGTATTTAGCAGTTATTAAAAGAAACAGACGGAGCACAGCATCAGACCTTTTTTCGTCAGCTCTCTTCAGCTACCGGTACGACAGTTTCAAGGCAGACCGTGTACAGACGCTTAGGGCACATTGGTCTATATGCTCGTAGGCCTGTCATGTGTTCCACTTACGCAACTCACTGTCGCCTGCGATTTACCTGGGAGTAGAGAGCATGCATTGTGGACACCGCAACAGTGGTCTTGTGTGATGTTTTCCGAAGAGTCCAGGTTTAGTTTGCAGTCTGATTCTCGCCGGACTTTCAGATGGAGAGCGCCAGGTACCCGTTACCACCAAGAGAACACCATTGAACGACACCGTTATGGTGGTGCAGGATGGCTCGTTTGGGGAGGAAGTATTCTTGGTTCCAGAACTGACCTGCATGTTCAGAGTGTAACGATGACAGGCCACATCTATCGGGGCGTCATTCTGGGACAACATGTACGTTTGTTTCGGTGCACCATGGGTGCTGAATTTCTGTTTATGGATGACAACGCCCGTACTCACCGTGCAAACATTGTATACGAATGCCTTCAATTGGAGGATATCACCCGTATGGATTGGCCGGCATACTCACCGGACTTGAATCTAATAGAGCATGTGTGGGATATGCTTGGCCGACGAATTGCAGCTCGTCAACCACCTCCCACCTGTCAACCGGAACTTCGGAGGGCATTGCTTGATGAGTGGTGTAATATTCCCCATGATCAGATTGATACTCAGCATGCCTAGGCGTTGTAAGGCCTGTATTGCATCGTCCGGGAGACATACTCCATATTAACCATCATACTAACCATGTTATACTGTTTTTTGTAAATAGGTTCTTTTTTGAAATTTGGTCCAGGGAGTAAAAACCGCAATTTTTATTAATTATGTCAAACATATAGCATCTTTTTTGCTCTTTACATTTTGTTTAATAAATAGACTTTACAAATAAGTCAAATTTGTTTTGCTTCTGTCTCTTTCTTTGCCTGAACTTCATTATCCTTAATTTATGGACATGAGTGTATTTTCATTCGGAAAGGATGATTGGCCATGCAATCATGGCCCGTCAGGAGTCTGAAAAGGGCAACAGTTTTAAACCTGGGCTGATCAGGGATGTTTTGATTAGATTGAAAGTTAGAAAGATAAATTTTTTTTTAAATTTTGATAAAATAGTTTGTTTTTTCAAGAAATATTTGGAGCTGAAATTCCCTGATGTAAAGAGTGTATCGAAATCAATCTGTTCGACTTGAAATTCTACTGGTAAAGACAAACAGAAAATTCCCGCATTCCTAGATGGTCGTGATAAACTTGCAAGTTGGAAAGCCTTCCATCGCGTTCTAGGTGGGCAAGGTACAGAATGAAAAGCAACCCTGGGAATGTTTGTTCAAAGTGTTAATTGTTGGTTGGTTGGGGTTTTATGGCACAAGAACCAGATTTGGCTATGCTGCGCCAAAAGACAGTACTTTTTAAATTCTTGTAAAATGTATTTGTTAAAAGCTAAAATGCCTGTTGCTAGAACAGGTAAAATTCAGTAAGTAAAATCAGATAAATAATGAATTAAAATTCATATAAAATCTATTAAAAGTAGTGCTGTTAAACATTGTCAAAGTGAAATACACGGACGAAATCAAGATAAAATGGTGCAAAACAGAAATTTCATATAAAAGGCATAAAACCAATCTTTACAAGAAATAAAAATAGATTAACATGGGCAGTGTCTCCCAGTAAGTCAGATAGGGTGGGTCAAAGTGTGAAAGTACTTGTCGTGCATCTTGGTGAATGGTGAGAGTGGTGGTTAGAAAAAATGTCTCGTTCGAGTTCCTCGTATTCGAAAACAGCATGCTCAGAAGTTGACTCGTACTTCCTTAAAATACTAAGAAATTCTAATTGAGGACTCGGGACATTTAAATTGCGGGAAAAAAATTTTCCTTCGTCGTCTGTGAGACAAATTCTCCATCACGTGCGCTACCCAGCAATATGCGAAAGCATTTGGTTTTCCTCAAAAGGAAGCCATTTCATTACAAGAAATCCCATTTGAATGTCGCATGCAAAAAAGAATATTCAATCGCCACAAGTTTAGAAAGGCGGTACATTCACTGCATGCAATATTTTTTGAGAAGGGTGCAATTAATGTATTTTTAACAATAGTTGTTTAATCCTCATTAAAGGTCATTAAATGAGGATTAAATGACTATTGTTAAAAACTTTAAATACATAGATAAGACGCATTCTCAGTGGAATAAAAATATATAATTCAAATTTCATTTATTACCCTTTTTAAATTTTACAGGTTTT
This sequence comes from Caerostris darwini, assembly GCA_021605075.1. Classification (NCBI taxonomy): domain Eukaryota; kingdom Metazoa; phylum Arthropoda; class Arachnida; order Araneae; family Araneidae; genus Caerostris; species Caerostris darwini. The sequence goes on from BPLQ01008688.1 coordinate 7,117, forward strand.
TTTTAAATGTATGTGTTCTCCCAATTCAAGGAGAAAAAATTCAATTGTCAGGATAAAGTGCCGACAGCACTTTCAAACGCCTTCCGAGATGTCGTTGTGCAGCGACATAAATTTGCAAATATCGCAGCAGTTGTGCGAGCCGCTGTTTCTGGGCAAAACGCTGCCGTGCCAGACGAGCCCATCGGATGTGAGTGGAAAAGCTGTTCACGAAATCGTCTCATTCCTTCCTTACAGCAGGGATGGGCAAACTACGACCCACGGGCCAACTCCGGTCCACCGGAAGGTTCTACCGGCCAGAGGACAGAATTTTAATTTGCATGTCCGAGGCAAATTAAAAGAAATATATATCCATCTTCTTTTCTACTTTGATTAAATATTATTTTTTTCTTCCTTTTTTTAAAAGGAAATTGCAATCTAACAATCATCTGAAGCAGTTGTTTCTAAGTGTGCCAAAGTTAAGAGTTTTACAAATCATTATCGAAAGTAAGTTTCCCAAATTTAATATCTCACTGCCAGAAAATCAGTGCTATGCTTCAGTGTTAAAATCTGTGCTTCATGTTATATAAGTGAACAAGTTTTTTCAACTATGAACCTCAAAAAGAATTATTTCAGAAGTAGACTGACAGACGAGCATTTCGCTTCATTCCTTAGAATCAGTACATCTCACTTCGAACCTCACTATAAGGAACTTTTAAAAAGAAAATCGCAATTTCATTCACCTCATTAACATATTTAAATTATAATACTTGTATATTGTTTTTAAAATTTTAGAAAAATTTGTTTTGGTCCGCGAAACTTTTTTTTTTTTTTTTCGATTTTTGTCCCGCGACCGAAAAAGTTTGCCCATCCCTGCCTTACAGTAAACTCACTGAAATGTCCCAAAGCTGGATGCTACGTCTGTGCATTCGTCGTTTGTCTACATTTATTTCCGAATGAATTAACCTCGGCGTAAAATTCTCCTTTTTCTTTCCTTCTTTTTCTTCATTTTTAACAATTCGTCCCAGAAGTCAATGTCTTTTACGAAGCCCTTAGAACGTAGATTTTAGGGTGTCAAAAAGAACTCTATCAGGTAAGAGGAAAACCATATTTAATTTTCATTTGTTAAATAGCATTCTATTCGAAGCAATACTGAACCATCGTTAAGTGAATAGCATTTCAATCCATCTGCAAAGGCGATTGATTTATTGGCTACAATGAATATACGGTAAACGAAAAGACCAGGAATGGGCAAACTACGGCCCGCGGGTCAACTCCGGCCCTCCGGAAGGTTCCCGGGCCGGAGTCTATTCGGTCCGCGAATAGAATTTTAATTTGCCAGTCCGAGGCAAATTAAAAGAAATATATAGCAGTTGTTTCTAAATATGCCAAAGTTAGAGTTTTACAAATCATTATCGAAAGTAAGTTTCCCAAATTTAATATCTCACGCCCTGAAAATCAGTGCTATGTTTGCTTCATCTCATATATGGGAGCAAGGGTTTTCAACTATGTACCTTAAAAAGAATTATTTCAGAAGTAGACTGACAGATGAGCATTTAGCCTCGTTCCTTAGAATCAGTACATCTCACTACTCACATCTCAAAGGAACTTTTAAAAATGAAATCACAATTTCATTTATCTCATTAATGTATTTAAATTGCAATACTTGTATATTGTTTTTAAAATTTTAGAAAAAGTTTAGAAAAATTTTAGAAAACCCGCGACCGAAAAAGTTTGCCCATTCCTGGGAAAGACAGTTCAGACCGCTCGTCACGAGACAATTTTGAGCCAAGACTACCCCCCCCGTGCCCTCCAGAACCAAAGGGGCGTGAAATATCTGGATGAACTGCGACCGCACGTCGACGCCCCACAAGAAAGGAAAAAATAAATAAATAAATAAAAGAAAAAGCGAGGCGGAGGATTATGCGAGTGGCCGAGGGGAGCGTCGCGGTCTGCCGGAAGATAGTGGGCGGCGTGGGAGAAATGCGACCGCCCCCCGGACTGTTCATCCAAGTGAACGGAAGGGGGATTTCTTCTGGGTTGATGGGAGAGAGCTTTTATTTGGAGTAATTTATATATATATATATATATATATATATATATATAGCCATTCAGCTATTCTTTTTATTCCTTTTAGTTTCTTTTTCACCTTTATACTGATGATTCAGCGTTATTCAGATTGTATCACAAGTTTCTCTACAGCACACGCACAATAGGGAAAAGGAAAGGAATACTTTTCTAAATGTAACTAGTACACATTTGTATTATATGGAAAGGGAAAATACACATGTACATTACCTGGTCCTAGAAAACCATGTTCCCTCCAAAGCATATGAACCTACAATTTTAAATGTCACGTATTAAGCTGACAGTGACCGAACTCAGAAACTTTTCCTGCACAAAAGTTATTATTCAGTTCCTAATGATGCTTTCAACGAGTTGCTGGGTTATCACAGGATATGATATTGTCATGGTGTAGAAATTTGATGTCTGATCTGTCCATAAAGGATCTGTTTCAGGATGAGATGATTTAAGATCCTGTGAAAAATTGTTGTGTAATCATTCTTTAAACCTTAAATAAACTAATAACCCGATCCTTGAAACAACTATATACTTCGTTTTACCCAACAAACGCATGGTTAATGTGTTTGTTGAGTAAAACGGAGCCAGCTGGGGCAGAGGGGCTCCCCCCCTTTTTTTTTCTTTCATTTTTAAAGTTTCAGTGTTAGTAATGTTCAATACGCACCATCGTTCAAAGTCTTGGCAACAGGGAGCCAACCGCTCATGGGGCTCTTGTGTCGGGCAAGAGACATGGGGAAACATGTCCATATCATGTCGCATGGATGAGCATTTTCCTATTCTAAAGACACTGTAGGCAGAGGATTTTCAGCTAACTAGTTGAAACCGAGAGTCAGGCTCAAATGCATCATGGCGAATGAAGTATAGCATCACTGTACGAAGTTCCTGGCTGCATGGGACCAACAGCTTATGGAGCTCTTGAGTCGGGCATTAAGTCTCTTGTCTTGGTCTCTGACACTCAGAGACCGCGTCGGGCCATCTTTCCTCTCCTGGGCCCTCCAGCATTTCATTGCGGGGAATGGGGCAGCTCACGTCCCTTTCGCTGTCCGCCATCTTCAGTCTTTTCACATCTCCCATTTTATAGGTCCTTTTCTGGTGGGGAGGGGGTTACCGACACCATATCAGAGTCTATATGCGTTCGGCAGACACACCCCGTCCATAAATTCGAATCCCCGTCTTGATGAATTGATCGCTAGACCATCTGGCACGAAGTGTTTTATGACCCCTTCCCATTAAAATACGTTCCAGAGATGTCCCCTTCACACGCAGCTGTGGCAAAAGACCTGCACCCAACGGAAACGGGTCATTCCATCAGACATATCGGATACCCCTCCGGTCAGGTGCAGAGACCAACAAACACCCCCTTTCAAGGGACGCACACAGAATATAGCATAACACAGGAATTATACAACATGAAAAAAAAAAATTATAAAGAGATATTGCTCATATTGACACGACAAAATCACCTTTAGTTTGATTAAGGGAAACCGTAAGCTGTGGAGTGTAACTGTAATCAAAACAGCCTGAAAATGTTGGAAAAAAATTCAGAATTTAATCTGTATGAATCTTTGGATGAGTAAAGAGCCTCGTAGAAGTAAATTGTTAGAAATGGGAAAAAAATGTTCTGCAACTAAAAAGGAAAGTCTGGACGAGAAATAAATAAGATTGTTAATTCTTCTTAAATTGCTCTTCACAATGTGTTGAGTCAAAATCCATAGTCATGAAAAGCAGCCATCAACTGGCGATGTCGGGCAAATTTTCAAGCTTTCAGAGGAAAACCATTTTCCTTGTTAAAATAGCACAGCACACAAATAGCGTCATGCGACTGTGCGGCAATAACCTTCGGAAACTAAGCCGGAAAGCACATTATTTGAGCAACATAAAATAGCACTTCTGAAGGTGGGCAAAGAATGTACTACATTACAGCATTTGGGGACGAACAAAAACTTTCATTTCGAGTTCCGGACGTAGTGATTACTACTAGTACGACTTAAGGCTAGAATGGCAAAATGATCTCGGACAATTATCAGCGTTGTTATACACAAGTATGTCACTCTTAGAACGCTTTTTAAAAGGACACAAAGGAAAATTTCAACAAGACAATGCTCCCAGCTCCGATAATTCAATGAAATGATTTAAAACAGTAAATATTGAAGTTCCATCTTGGCTTAATTTTAGGCATGACCTAAATCCAATGGATAAACTGTGTGGTCATTTGTCTCGCCAAGTGTATAAAAACAACAAAAAATAGACAGTTTTTGCATACCTTTTTTTTTTATCGTCCGATATTTTTTTTCTTCCTAGCGCGCATGCTCATAGGAATAGCTCAGTAGTGAACTATTACAGATACGCATGTGCAATAGGTACAATGTTTCTTATGAGCATGCGCGCTAGGAAGAAAAATATCGGACGATAAAAAAACGTTATGCAAAAACTGTCTAATATCGTTCGGCATATGAGTTGTCAAATCAAGAAATAGGATGAATCATGCAAAAATTCAGGATCATGCAGAAATAGGATGACGCTCATGAGACCCCATGAAAGGTGTTGGTTGCTCTAGACAACAGGACGGTGGCTATGGAAGTCGGAATCCGCCAATCCACCTGCCGAAGCAACTAGGCCTGAAAATGGATGACGCTCCAGCGTCGAGCCCATACCCGGCCGCTGCGGCATTAGCATTAGAGTTTTAAGCCGCAGTGAGTAGGAGGGTCGCAGCGGCGAGCGTTGAAGGTAATCAAGAATAATTAAAAAAATTTAATTAAATCGATGCGTATATTTTAAGTTATTCGAAAAATGGGGGAACAGCATCTTATTAAATTTGTTAAAAAAAATTTTTTCCACATGTCTTATAATTTTGTAACTGGTAATTCTGCAACTTTTTTTTTGTTACATTGCTCTTATATACTTTTTGCATACATGTTGTTAAATTTTGCTTAATACTTTATATACTGATGCGGATTAGTTTGGATTTTGATTCAAATTATTAATTGCCTAAATAGAAAAAAGTATCTTGGTCTCTGTAACAGATTACATAATGATCCAAATACCGAGTCAGAAATAAAAACATTAATAAGTAATAACGTATAAATTATGCCTAGATATATTGAATTTTCCATCTGGTTCATATTCTCCTTTATAAATTTGCAATATATCTTACAAAGAATATTAAATATTTAAAAATAAATTACGATTTCTAATTTAAATCAAAATCATAAGTTTGCTCAAAAAATACTCGTATTGGATTAATTTAAAGTGATTAAAATTTTCCACAATTTGAGTTCATTTCATCGATGACGCTATGCTTGTATTATAAATTGCTGACCATTTTAACATTGAAATACAATTGCAAACACAAAATATGTTCATTTCATCAACATCGTAGTCACCCTTTCCTTTTTAGGGACGTCTCCCCTTTCCAATCAATTTTTTTTTACAACATTCATTTTTGTTCTGCACAAAAGAAGGAAGATCAGATTTCCTTCCATGCAAAGTTGTACATCACGTATTAAAGTAACCATGCAAAGTTTATGCTTAAAGAATTGAATCGAAACACGATCGCTACTTTTAAAATGGAAAAAATAAAGACCCTCCTAAAAATAGGATGAGTGATGTGAGCATCAAGTGAATCATATTAAAGGAATCCTAAAGGTGTTCTGCAGCAAACTTTTCTCTCTCTCACCGAGAAGAAAATAGTTTCTATAAAAAGCGTCGTCTCAGCAAAATGTTTATGCCGGAAAACTGCTCAACATCCAACATCCATTTATGCCAACTATCTGCTCAAACATCCAACTGTGGGAAATCCCAGAGATTTGGATGGAATAATTTTTCAGCTTTTCTTGAATGACCCCCTCCTCAAGATCATTTGGAGGTAATAATTAAAGAGAAATTAATAATTAAAGAGAAATTAAAGAGAAAAGAGAGAAACTCTCAGAATTAAAGAGAAATTAAAGAGAAAAGAGAGAAACTCTCAGAATTAAAGAAATTAAAGAGAAAAGAGAGAAACTCTCAGAATTAAAGAGAAATTAAAGAGAAAAGAGAGAAACTCTCAGAATTAAAGAGAAATTAAAGAGAAAAGAGAGAAACTCTCAGAATTAAAGTGAAATTAAAGAGAAAAGAGAGAAACTCTCAGAATTAAAGAGAAAATTCTGTCACAAAAACACAATCTGGACTCGAAATTGATGATAGCTTACTAAGTTGAGCCTAACAAATATAATATAAAAAAGTAGTTGCCCCTTGAAAACATTTTAACATGATTGGTTTTCTAGCTCATAGATGGCAGCACTAAAATTAAATGACATTTTATTTGTATAAAAATATTGATATTCAAAGGAGAAAGAGGGGAATTTTTATCATACTGTTCATAAAGTATATTCATAATTATATTCATAAAGTATATTAAGTTCATAAAGTACTGTTCATAAAGTAGTAATTTAACAAAAAACATTCTGGTGGTGGTGGCCCCTTCAGCCCATGGTGGGCTGAAAAGTTCATAAACCCTAAAGATATCAAAGAAACGTGTTGGACATATCGTGAATGAATGTTAACGTCACGTTTTAAACTCTTATAAGATACACACATTTTAATAAACATAATTCATATGTTTAGCTTTTAAACTTAGTAAACATTTAAAGTAAATTAATACAATTTACAATTTTTAAAAAAGCTTCCGAAGCTGCTGCATCATGCAGACATTCCATTTCGATTGGAAAAATAGGATTCAAATGATGATTTAATTTTTTTTTAAATCGTGCTTCTCACAAAATTAATTCGTTCGCAGCTTTGGATTGGAAGTTAAATTAAATCTTTCATTATTATACATATTCTGGATTATGTCAAACTGAGAGAAATGAAAAAATAATTTTAAATTTAGAAACTTATTTCTTTAAAATGTAAAAATTCTACATCGCAAAATTAATAAAATTTTTTTTTTTCCCCTCCAACGAACTTTTTCACTGATGATTAACGATCGCCTTATCATCGTATCGAAAGAAGAAAAAAAAATCCAGCTTTGAAAGTCCACAAATGCCATTTAAAAATCCCGCTTGAAAAAATGTTTGTCTTTAACAGCACATAAAACAGCGCCATTTTTATGTCTCGATTTATGTGCTAAAGAACAACATAGTGAAATACACTTGGCAATAAAAAAAAAAAAAGTCGTTCAGAGTGGCAAAAAAATAAATATACGGTTAATCATGCTCAATGTTTTATGTTCAATAAAAAGTTCTAATGACTTTAACTTCATTTTTAGTTTGGCGACACAATCCTGGCGGCATATCGCCAGGATTAAAAACCAACCACACGACACTTAATTATTGCGTTGAGTAACAGCTGCCTGAACCAACGGGGGAAAAATGGTAATAAAAATTGGGAGAGATGGCCACAATGCACATATATCACTTTCCTTTTAATGGCTTTCCGCAGCACCCCAAAGGAGCTGATCTAGGTACGGACGGAGCTGATCTAGGTACGGACGGAGCTGGTTTAACGATGCGTTTACGATTTATTTTGCCTAAAAATAACGATGAAGTTATGGTCGGAAATATTTTTAGAATAGGTTTTCCGGTTTTATGTTTTTGTGTGGAGGAGAGGATAATTTTAATGTACCTGGCTTCTAGGTATGTTGTTGTTGTTGTTGTTACTTATCCCACTTGGTAGATATCTAATCTAGACCAAGCCCACGAATCCGTACGGACTCATGGTTGAAGGGGAAGGAAGCAGCTTCTGTTGTGATGGAGCACCCGTAGATAGAAGTCTGACTTTGGCTCCGTAATGCTCTTATAGTCATAGGAGACCGGGACCTACGGCTTAAAGTGGATTCCGAACCACTACAAACAACCATGGCCTCGCCGGGACTCGAATCCGAAACCTGTGGTACCGAGCGCCAGAGCGCTAGTCCCTCGACCCTTCAGGCCCCTATTGTTGTTGTTACTAATCTCTAACTCTCTCTGCACGTAAAACAATTTATTCGCAGATTTCCCCCCCTACCGAATGAGCAGAGCCAGGCGTGCGCAGTCATACAATGTGGAAGAAACCATAAAAAAAAGTGTCGTTGCCCCTGAGTCAGCGACAGCAGGGGCATCACTCCCTCACCCTCGAGTTATTAGAAGGGCGGAAAGGGTGATTGGGGAACAGCCTCCCCCCCCTTCCAAGGAAACTCATCCCGACAAAGGCAAAGGTTGGCCTGGAATCCGAAATTCCCTCGTACCTCCGGTTACTTAAATAGAATTGATAGAAATTTTACTTAATGATAATTGCTTAAAAATTTAAAGTCAGAATTTTAATGTTAGTTATTGGATGTAATTAGAGTGAGTAAATAGCTCAGGAGAGATAGATATTAAAAATATACTGGAGTAAAGAGAGTTTGAAATTTAAATAATCCTCCCGACATCAGTAGAAAATAACAAAACTTTTCACAATGAATTGAAAGAAGGTGGCCCTTATTTTGTTCGCCCATTTTTGAGTCAGTTGAGAAAGGGACAGATTTTCTGTTCAAATCCTGCTTTTGTGTCACCGCACGCGAATATATGGAATCGGACCTCACTTTCGGACTTGCTTGGACTTCTGGGTGAAATAGTAATCAGGTGCTTTATCATATTGAGTTCGTTTTGGTGCTCTGCTATAATGTTAAAACAGGTCTTCGATGAAGGATAACACATAAATTGCGACAACATTGGTGGAAAATAGATTTTTGTTAAGGGTTTAAAATTGCAGGCAAAAGCTGCCATTCAACGAGGCGATATGTTAAAAAAAAAAAAAAAAAAATTAAACCGCAATTCAAAGGGAGAATACGCACATAAAATGTAACATAAAACCCAACAAAAGAATGAAAAGAAAATTTCTCAAATCATTTACTAGTCCATACATAATGCTTAATGCATTTCACTCGAATCAATGTAGGACTGTTTTTTCACCGGGTGCCGTTCCATCCGAAAAATAATCTATTTTATTATTAAAATATCTAAGAATATAACAAAATGAATTCAAATCCTCCCCTCTTTCTGATATTTTTTTCTAACAACAGCAACAATAAAAAAAAAAAAAAATAAATAAAAAAGAGAGAGAAGGTGTTTCTAATCTTTAAAAGAAGTAATAATCAATCATAAAAATCTGCTCTAAAGCAGACGAAAACGTAATTGCAATGACCTATCCAATCGCAAACGCACTCGAAAAAAGTAATATAAAAAAGAATTTTTAAAGTCAATTCCTCCTTTTTTTTCACTCTATTGCAGAAAGTCCTTCGTAAATAATTTTCATTCATTTTTTTAAGTTTATGTGGAGCCATCTATTGGTAGATATATGCAACTTCTATCTAAAAAAAAACTAAAAAACTAAACTAAACTAAAAAAAAAAAATAATTAATTAATTAAATTTAATGAATTAATTAATATCTGAAAAAAACTGTATTCACATCCAGTGTCATCCACTACAAGTTAAAAAAAAAAACTGTATTCGAACTCGAGTGGATGAATAAAATGTATTGTATGACCGATTGAAAATGTGAACAAGATATATATAGGGAGAGTGTGAACTAAGAGAAGGAATTGAAAAAATTGAAATGCATTAGTTTGCTTACAGGCCCATTTTCTTCTCCAATTCATTCGTTTTTCATCCGTGGAAAAAAAAATTCCGTACATAATGATTGAAATTGTTATATAACATATATATATATATAAGGAGAGTGTGAGCTAATAGAAGGAATTGAAAAAAAAGAGAGAAGGTGTTCCTAATCTTTGAAAGAAGTAATAATAAAAATCTGCTCTAAATCAAGCGAAAACGTAATTGCAATGACCTAATCCAATCAATCCCAAACCTACTCAAAAAGGATTATTTTGCATTTTGCAAATCTAAAACTGCAGATGAAGTATGAACTGAAAAGTGACCGAAAAGACATGCAGTGATCAAAAGAGGCTGGAATGAGGAAGGAGGGGGTGGGAGGGTTGTGACCTGGATTGGAAATCGTTTGGCCTCACTATGAATTTTGGATGACTCTTCTCGCTGCGACTTGTGTTTGGTCTCCTAGGAGACGCCCCGTTTGACACCCACGCATCATTGGAGACAGACACCCCCCGAACAGCACTCAATGGCGATTGGATCTGTGGATCGTTTGGGCACCGTTCGACAGGGATGGAAGGTATTAAGGGGGCGTGCATTTGTTCTGATCACAGGTACCGAGTCGCGCTTAAGATCGGTTAAAAAAAATCGACTCCTTTATAAAAATATATTTTTATTTTTTCGAAATTTAATTTTTTTGTTTTTATTTCCAATGGCAGGCTACAATAAGTAATAAAAGAAAAAAGAAAAAGAACACAAGGAACATGAAAACAATAACGAGACCCAGAGTGGTCTTTTGAGTTCAGGGAATAGCCAGAAGTCGCACGGTGTGATTACGGTGGTTTTGTGGAAAGATATGGGTTTCATTTTTGGCGAAAAAGTCACGAAGATTCAATGCAGTGGGAGCTGGCGCATTCAGTGTTTTCAGTGTTCGAGATTTGAAGCGTTTGAGGCCCAAAATGGAATAGACCGATCATTTTGAAATTCCAACATCATCAGCAAGGTCTCTAATTGTAAATCAACGGTTTGTAAGCACCATTTCCTTAATTTTCTGTAAGTCCGCTTGGTCGGTTGAGGTTGGTGGTCGACCAGAGGGCTCTTCATCTTCAACGCGTTCTCTGCCTTCTTTGAACTGTTTATAGCATTTCTAAACATTTCTTTCCGATATAGGAATGCTCACCGAATGCCTACTGCAACATTCCATACGTTTCCGCAAACAAAATTGAATGCAAGTTCTTTGCTCGATTAATTCAGACACTTCAAAAAACGCCGGAATCAATTTCAGCGTCTCACAAAGCCAAGCTAACTCAACCACTAATGAATATTTTGACGTCAAATTTCTCTCAGATTTGAAGGACAGTGCCAGCAACCAAAATAAAAATAAAAAATCCAAAATAAAAAATTGAAATTAATTTTAAATTGAAAATTGGTCTTACTTTTTGGACACATTAGTATAGCTCTTCGACTCGGTTGTTGTGTTTAATCTTCAGTGTCCTGCAGCGCGGGACGGACTTCCCATGAGTAGTCTACTCATGGATGGAGGAAAAGGGGGTAGCTTCGGTTGTGATGTGAGCACCCGTAGGTAGAAGTGGTAGCCTATAGGTGCTCTCCAAAACATTATGCATACCATTTTAGATTTTGTATGATTTTAATTTCATGTACACATAAAATCGACTAGAACATTACGTCCTAATAATCTGGCAAAACAAATAGTTATTTTAACTATATATTTTATTTTATAAATTAAATATTATTATTATTTTTATCTGGTAAAACATATAGTGTTTTTAAATAGATAATTTTGCGTAAATCATTATACTTTGCACACATTTATTGAATAATTTTAAATTTTGATAATCTGTGAAGTTACAAATTTCCAACAAACAAACAAACAAAAAATATTTCAAATACAGAGATTCAAATGTACCATCATGCTGTCATATTAAATTTTCTTCACTATTCTCGGTAGTTCATCATTGAAATTATGTTACAGGGCATTAATTAAATTATTTTTTGCATGTGCATCTCCCTTTCACGCACTTGTCAAAACGTAGCCTCAGTACTCTACAAAATAAAGTGCATACTCTCCGGTTGCATCTTCCGGCGGATTCTTCGACGATCACGTCTCTGTCACCAAAATGTGACGGCTGGACTTGGGGATCTGCAAAATTCGAAATTATTTATTTTAAAATTAATTATCATTAATTTAATATTAATTACTATTAATTAAAACTTTTAATTTGGACGGTTTTTAATGAATGTCCGATCAATCGATGCGATAAACGTTTTTTTGTGTCATAATAGAGAGTTTTTGCATACCGTATTTTGGACGTCCGTTAGCTTTTTTTCCCTACCGCGCATGCTCATAGGGAATTGCGCATGCGTATCTGTAATAATGTTTCCTATGAGCATGCGCGCTAGGGAGAAAAAGCTAACGGACGTCCCAAATACGGTATGCAAAAACTCTCTAATAGTAAAGAAATTGTGAGTAAGTAAAAGTGATATGCATTGCAAAATAATCCTTATTTAGGTATTCTACACGTCTGAAGTGATCAATTCATGTATGCGCATCTGATATTTTCCACTGAATACGAGAGCCATAGTTACCAATTATTACTACTGTATATACACTCCTGTTCATAAATTAAGGATAATTCAGAATCACACAGAAATTGAACTCTAAAATAAAAATTTCACCTGTAGAATTATCACACTCATCTTGAAGAAGAATATGCAAATTACAGGAAACCACCAGATGGCGCGGATAGTACGTCACAATAACGAGAGTGTAAGAGAGGGGTATATAAGGAATGGTGGCAAAGAAGTAAAATTGTTTACAAGCGCTTTAAAAGCCTTTCAGGGCAATAACCGCATAGTTATGGCACAAAGGAAGCATTTGGATGATTTTTTACGTGGTAGAATTATCGGATGACTGGAATGTGGACGTAGCCCAGAGTGTCATCTCCGGGCTTTGGCAACGATTCCAAGATGATGGTAATGTGAGTAGATGTTACAGCACAGGTCGCCCCCGAGTTACAAGGCCGAATAAGGACCGGTATTTAGCAGTTACTGCCAAAAGAAACAGACGGAGCACAGCATCAGACCTGTTTCGTCAGCTCTATTCAGCTACCGGTACGACAGTTTCAAGGCAGACCGTGTACAGACGCTTAGGGCACATTGGTCTATATGCTCGTAGGCCTGTCAGAGGTGTTCCACTTACCGCAACTCACTGTCGCCTGCGATTAACCTGGAGTAGAGAGCATGCATTCTGGACACCGCAACAGTGGTCTTGTGTGATGTTTTCCGAAGAGTCCAGGTTTAGTTTGCAGTCCGATTCTCGCCGGACTTTCAGATGGAGAGCGCCAGGTACCCGTTACCACCAAGAGAACACCATTGAACGACACCGTTATGGTGGTGCAGGATGGCTCGTTTGGGGAGGAAGTATTCTTGGTTCCAGAACTGACCTGCATGTTCAGAGTGTAACGATGACAGGCCACATCTATCGGGGTGTCATTCTGGGACAACATGTACGTTTGTTTCGGTGCACCATGGGTGCTGAATTTCTGTTTATGGATGACAACGCCCGTCCTCACCGTGCAAACATTGTAGACGAATGCCTTCAATTGGAGGATATCACCGTATGGATTGGCCGGCATACTCACCGGACTTGAAACTAATAGAGCATGTGTGGGATATGCTTGGCCGACGAATTGCAGCCCGTCAACCACCTCCCACCTGCAAACCGGAACTTCGGAGGGCATTGCTTGATGAGTGGTGTAATATTACCCAAGATCAGATTGATAATTTGATACTCAGCATGCCTAGGCGTTGTAAGGCCTGTATTGCATCGTCCGGGAGATATACTCCATATTAACCGTCATGCTATCCATGTTATACTGTTTTTTGTAAATAGGTTCTTTTTTAAAATTTGGTCCAGGGAGTAAAAATCGCAATTCTTATTAATTATTTCAAACATATAGCATCTTTTTTGCTCTTTACCTTTTGTTTAATAAATAGACTTTACAAATAAGTCAAATTTGTTTTGCTTCTGTCTCTTTCTTTGCCTGAACTTCATTATCCTTAATTTATGGACATGAGTGTAATACTAGTATACTACCATATACTATTGGTTCCCTAAAAATAATACCAATTATTATTTTTTTTCAAAAGAAGAAGATAAGTGAGATTTTTATCTAAAATGACACCAAGGTATTTGGCGTGATTGGTCCAGATAATATTTTCTCCATAAATAGAGACAGTTTGAGAAGGAAGGCGTTTGCGAGAAAAAAAGACAGCCCCAGTTTTATTTACGTTTAATTTAATTTTCCATTTAATTAACCGAAATTCAAGAAGATGAATGTAATTTTGGAGATGTTTAATGAGAAATTTGGTGTTGCGGTGTTCTGAAATAATGGCTGTGTCATCTGCATAAAGACTAAGTGTAGTGTTTGGTGTTTGCGGGATATCGTTCATATAAAGAGAGTAGAGGTGTGGAGCAAGAACAGAGCATTGCGGGATTCCAGCAGACATGGGTCTAATGTAGGAATCAGAGTTATTGACACAGACGACAAAAGTGTGATTAGTATGGAAAGAGTGGATTAGTTTAATTAGATGAGGAGGATAGTCGTAGTGAATAAGTTTGTAGATAAGACCATTGATCCAAACCCTGTCAAAGGTTTTGGTAATCTAAGAAGATAATTCCTGTGGAACTTTTGATGGAGTATCCATGCGTGATCATTTCAATAACTCGTAGGAGCTTGTGAGTTGTAGATAAATTTTTCTGAAATCCGAATTGATGAGGTGCCATAATTTTGTTAATTTCAGTGTATTCTAAATACACTCATGTCCATAAATTAAGGATAATTCAGAATCACACAGAAATTGAACTCTAAAATAAAAATTTCACCTGTAGAATTATCACACTCATCTTGAAGAAGAATATGCAAATTACAGGAAACCACCAGATGGCGCGGATAGTACGTCACAATGACGAGAGTGTAAGAGAGGGGTATATAAGGAATGGTGGCAAAGAAGTAAAATTGTTCACAAGCGCTTTAAAAGCCTTTCAGTGCAATAACCGCATAGTTATGGCACAAAGGAAGCATTTGGATGATTTTTTACGTGGTAGAATTATCGGACGACTGGAATGTGGACGTACCCAGCTGGAAGTATCCGAGGAACTTGGAATCGCCCAGAGTGTCATCTCCAGGCTTTGGCAACGATTCCAAGATGATGGTAATGTGAGTAGATGTTACAGCACAGCTCGCCCCCGAGTTACAACGCCGAATGAGGACCGGTATTTAGCAGTTACTGCCAAAAGAAACAGACGGAGCACAGCATCAGACCTGTCTCGTCAGCTCTCTTCAGCTACCGGTACGACAGTTTCAAGGCAGACCGTGTACAGACGCTTAGGGCACATTGGTCTATATGCTCGTAGGCCTGTCAGATGTGTTTCACTTACCGCAACTCACTGTCGCCTGCGATTAACCTGGAGTAAAGAGCATGCATTGTGGACACTGCAACAGTGGTCTTGTGTGATGTTTTCCGACGAGTCCAGGTTTAGTTTGCAGTCTGATTCTCGCCGGACTTTCATATGGAGAGCGCCAGGTACCCGTTACCACCAAGAGAACACCATTGAACGACACCGTTATGGTGGTGCAGGATGGCTCGTTTGGGGAGGAATTATTTTTTTTTCCAGAACTGACCTGCATGTTCAGAGTGTAACGATGACAGGCCACATCTATCGGATGTCATTCTGGAACAACATGTACGTTTGTTTCGGGGCGCCATGGGTGCAGAATTTCTGTTTATGGATGACAACGCCCGTCCTCACCGTGCAAACATTGTAGACGAATGCCTTCAATTGGAGGATATCACCGTATGGATTGGCCGGCATACTCACCGGACTTGAATCCAATAGAGCATGTGTGGGATATGCTTGGCCGACGAATTGCAGCCCGTCAACCCCCTCCCACTTGTCAACCGGAATTTCGGAGGGCATTGCTTGATGAGTGGTGTAATATTCCCCTAAGATCAGATTGATGTGAGGATTATATGCTATGCAGCATCAATATGGGCCGATAACCTTACAACAAGAAAAATTAATCATATCAACTCAATACAGAGACAATTTGCATTAAAAATAACTAACGCCTATAGAACCTCTCCAACCTCAGCTTTATTAATACTAAGTGGTCTAGAGCCAACCTACTTAGTAGCAAAAAGGGAAGGAGCATTCACACAAATCACAAGACTTAAAATTAATGCAACATTCCACCAACATACATATCTACAGAATGATTATCAAGAATCAATATCACAGTGGTGTGAACATCCATGGGCCAAACCATCAAAAATATTAAAAATACGGAACAAAGAAATAGTGATCTTCAAATATACACGGACGGATCAAAAATGGATAATAGGGTAGGCTCAGCTTTTGTAGCAATGGACAACGACATAGAAATCCACACATGGCAAGAAAGACTCCAAGGCAATAATTGAGTTTTCCAAGCAGAACTAATTGCATTATTGAACTCATTAACATGGATAAAAAACACAAAATATAAAAGAATCAACATCTTTACGGACAGCCTTTCATCCATAATAGCCATCAACAGATTTTTCAATACAAATAGCCAGGTTCAAGATCTCAGAAACATACTAAACACAATCAACAACAAATCAATAAGCCTACTATGGATTAAAGCACACGCAGGCAACCAAGGTAATGAACGCGCCGACTCTCTAGCCAAAGAAGCAACAATGAAAAATACACATCTATCTCAAATAAAAAAACCAGCAAGCCTACTAAAACGAGAACTAAAAACCAACAGCCTCAAGATATGGCAAGAAGAATGGGACAATGGGATCACGGGAAGAAGAACTCATAACTTTCTCCCAACAGTGTCCACAAAAATGTCAACAAACACAAATATAAATTACTTTGTTACGGGCCATGGTCCCTTTCCAGCATACCTATACAGGTTTAACATTAAAGATACGGACAATTGCATTTGTGGCGAAATAGGCACACCGGATCATTATCTATTCTCTTGCTCTCTAACAGACTCAAATCATGCACTCCAACCAAACCCAGAAACAAATAAAGCCTGGGCAAAAAAAGCAGCAATCTCCAAAAAAATAAAAGAAAAAATTATCAAGGTTATGAACTTTGTAACTCAAAATATAGACTATATCACACAATAAAAACCATAAACATGTCAATAATATTGTGATGTAACCATATCCCTTAACAGTTTATGTTTATCTATTTACTATTCATAGTTCATATCACTAAGAACCTTGTGTCAACAATTCTGTACATATGTATATAACTGTTATTCTTTTCTCAAGTTGTCTAAATTCATTTTTAATTTTCCTTTTATTATATATTAGATTTTTTTTAAGTAGTTTTAGTAGAGCGGTTGCTGGCGGAAAGCATGGAATACATGCTATTCACCATAAATCACTCAAAAAGGCCTAAAGCAAGAGTTCCTAGAACTCCTCACGATTGAGAGCCGTTCTGGCGTGTTGATATGCACCAGACAACTCTCAAAGCGGAACGGACCCAGTGATTATCACTGATTAACAACAGTGAACTCAGCCAAAGGGCTGCTTGCGTTACCCAGAGTGGTTTTTCAATCCTCCGTTTCCGTAGTTGTGCAACCAACACTGAAATCCCGTTAATTCGGGAAGGCCAGTGGCACTCCTGCGGCGTCCAAGATCAGATTGATAATTTGATACTCAGCATGCCTAGGCGTTGTAAGGCCTTTATTGCACTGTCCGGTAGACATACTCCATATTAACCATCATACTAACCATGTTATAATGTTTTTTGTAAATAGGTTCTTTTTTGAAATTTGCTCCAGGGAGTAAAAATCGCAATTTTTATTAATTATGTCAAACATATAGCATCTTTTTTGCTCTTTACCTTTTGTTTAAGAAATAGACTTTACAAATAAGTCAAATTTGTTTTGCTTCTGTCTCTTTCTTTGCCTGAACTTCATTATCCTTAATTTACGGACATGAGTGTAATTATCTAAGGTGATTATTTCCGTGAGTTTGCTAAGCGTTGGAGGAGAGAGATAGGTTGGTAGTTTGTAGGGCTAGTAGAGTCTTTACCGGGTTTTAGGATTGAGAGAATTCTAGCAGATTTCCACTTAGAGGGGAAGTATGCAAGGCGGAAGATGCCATTAATTATGTGTGTGAGTAGAAGGATAGAGGAAGTTGGAAGATTTTTCAGCATTTTATTAGTGATGGTGTGGTGCTTTATTGCTTTTAGTATTTTTTATATAGTTAATAATTTCAGAGGGTTTGGTGGAGTAATAAGTGGTCGGGCGAGGCAAATTTGAGAAGTAAGAGAGAACAATTGATACAGAGATTTCAGTGTCAGGATCGGAGAGATTATTCTAAGAAAATTGATTTTGGTAGCAGTTAGCAAGCATTTCAGCTTTTTGAGAGTTTGAATATGCAATAGTGGGAGGGGTATCAGTAGAAGTTAAAGCAGGAATATTAGATCTTTTATTTTTGAATGATTTAGCAGTGTTCCAGAGCAGGGAGTCTTCGGTATTTAAAGCAGAGTGTTCAGAGAAACCCAAAGTATTTTGATTAAATTTTTTAATTTCTTTGTGGACAATGAATTGAGCTTTATTAAAGAGATATTTGGAATAGGGATAGTGACTGATTTGCCATATTTTTCTAGTACGATAACGTTGAGTGATGAGTTTTTTGATAAAAGGGGGAAGGAAATAGGATTAATTATTTTTGATGCGGTAAACCAGGGAAGATATATGATATTAGGTTGGGGAAAAAGAAATCCATTATTTTTTCGATAGATGGCTGTAGTGATCGATATCACGTAAAGTATCAATTAAACAATTTCAGATTTATGCTCGTTATAAGGTGGCACTTCAGTGGTACCTAAAATAATTCTTTTAGATTTTTGTTTGGTCCATTCAGTTGGGAGTTACAGGGTTAAAAATGGAAGTGAACAAAGAAAATTAGATATTTTACAGTTTTTCTTTGACAAAGGGAAAATGCAAGCCAGGCGGCTAAAATTGTGAATGGTGTTTATGGTTCCGATACTGTAACAGCCAATTATGTGCAATTTTGTTTTATAGATTCCGTTCAGGAATTTGTGATGTTAAAGATGCACCTCGCACAGGTAGGCCGGTCGTCAAACCTGTCGATAAAATCGGAGAAATGATCATTGACCGGCATGTTAGCAGTCGTAACATCGCCCAGGAGCTCAAAAATCGACCATAAAACAGTTTTAAACCATTTACAGTGGTAAAGCTGGATTAGAAAGAAGCTCGATGTTTGGGTGGTAAACCTAGAATATATAGATACATGATGGTATATCGAAGGCATTTCGGTGGTAAGCCTTGGCCAAACGGAATGAGATATCACCCATTTCTTCGGATGGTGACTGGAGATGAGAAATGGATAGACATACGATAACCCTGTGCGAAAACGATCGTGGTCAAAGAGCGGTGAATGATACAGACACCTCAAACGGTGGCCAAACCAGGACTAACGGCCAGGAAGGTTCTGTTATGCATTTGGTGGGACTGGAAGGGGATTATTTATTATGAGTTGCTTCCATATGGCCAAACCTAAATTATGATCTCTACTGTCAACAACTGGACCGTTTGAAGATAGCGATTGACCAGAAACGGCCAGAATAATGGCCAACAGGAAGGTGTCGTGTTCCACCAGGACAATATAGGCCACACACATCTACAGTGACTCGCCAGAAACTTCGGGAGCTTGGTTGGGAAGTTTTAATGCATCCGCCATACAGTCCGGACTTGGCACCAAGCGATTATCATCTTTTTCTTGCATTGCAAAATTTCTTTAATGATATAAAAATTGGCATCTAGGGAGGATTGTGAAAATCGACTACTAGAGTTTTTGCAAATAGAGACCAGGACTTCTACCGAAGGCATTATGAAGTTACCTTTAAAATGGCAACAAATCATACAACAAAACGGTGCATATTTGAAACAAATCGGACAATCCGAAGCATG
The DNA here is from genome assembly GCA_021605075.1 of Caerostris darwini. NCBI lineage: Eukaryota > Metazoa > Arthropoda > Arachnida > Araneae > Araneidae > Caerostris > Caerostris darwini. The sequence goes on from BPLQ01008688.1 coordinate 26,754, forward strand.
TTAAATAAAGTCCTGAAGTTCATATAAAAATAATGGATTTCTTTTTCCCCAACCTAATATATTGTAGGTATATCATCGAAGGCATTCAGTGGTAAACCTAGAATAATATAGATATATTGTAGGTATATCATCGAAGGCATTCAGTGGTAAACCTAGAATAATATAGATATATCATCGAAGGCATTCAGTGGTAAACCTGGAATGATATAGACATATCATCGAAGGCATTCAGAGGTAAATCTGGAATGATATAGACATATCATCGAAGGCATTCGGTGGTAAACCTGGAATGATACAGACATATCACCGAAGGCCTTCGGTGGTAAACCTGGAATGTATAGATATATCATCGAAGGCATTCAGAGGTAAATCTGGAATGATATAGACATATCATCGAAGGTATTCGGTGGTAAATCTGGAATGATATAGACATATCATCGAAGGCATTCAGTGGTAAACCTGGAATGATATAGATATATCATCGAAAAAATTCAGTGGTAAACCTGAAATGACTAAATCTACTACCCGTCTGCAATTCTAGCGAAGAATAGCCTCAGATAAAATAAAAACCGACATTCGAAAATAGCAGCGCTAATACAGAAAATTAATGAGTAAAATATTGGAGAAATTTAATTACGAAATTTAAATTTAATTTAAAATAATTTAAATAATTAATTTAATTTAAAATAATTTAAATAATTAATTTAATTTTAATTTAATAATGATTAAATATTGAAGAATACAGGAAATTAACGCGTAAAAGTGAGTTAAGCAGATTTTTATATTTCTAGTATTAAGGCCTAAATAAAGAAAAGTTACGAATTAGAGTCGATTTCACATTAAAAAAAAAATTATTTTGCTGAACGAATGATAAATTAAAAAAGCAATATTTTTTTATCACTACAAAAAATTAATGCAGCAATATTACCATATAAAAAAAAACATAAATTAAGAAATTCATCGGCCATTTTACTCACTAATAGGTGTCACAGAAGCTCCACAGCTAGTGCTTTCAACGCAACGACCAGATTTGTCTCTTGAGAATCCCGGAAGACAGTCACATCCTGGGAGGCATTCGTAATTCTGGGTGCAAAAGATTCCTGGATTTTCACAAACGTTGCAAGGGTTGACGCACTCCACAAACATCTCATTGTCAAAATCACAAAATTGACCACTTGAACATTGCAACACTAGAAGCACAAAAAAAAAAAAAAAAAGAAAAGAAAAGAAAAAAATATAGAACAGGCAGACAGTTTGACACTATTGAGGCAGTGTACTCCATATACCTCTATCTTGATGGTTACTTTGGAGGTAAATGATAAGAGAAATGGCTTGCTCAGTAAATGAAGTGAAATAAAAATAAAAATAAATAAATTAAATAGGGGGAATAAAATCAACATACAGAGAGAGCTGAATAAAATATTTATTTAGTTAGTATGTTTAGAGAGCTGCGCGGACGTTTATTGTTGATAGATAGCGTTATGCCATATTTAGGTAATCTTTTAACTAAAGGATTTGGATTGTTGGGAGTGCTATTATAAAAATTTGTGAATAAAATTTTTAACGGTAGTAATATCCAAAGATGCCAAAATGTCATTATTTCACATGCACCATGGTGCATCCACTGCCATGCGCAAGACCTTGTTCTCAAAAATATAGAGATTTTTTAAGTCCTTTAATAAATATTGTTTGAACTCAACAGACTAATTGATGATTTGAGTTTTGTTGAAGCTCCGTGGCTGCGCAACAGCCGTTGCTTCTATCTTAGATTGTCCATTGGAAAGATGAAAGAGCATTGCTGGGGAAAGAAAGCGGTAAAGACTAAAAGGAATCTTGCCCAAATACTAAAAGAAAGTTTAACAAAGCGAGGGTTTTTTTTTTATATTTTATTTTATTATTATTATTTTAATAATAAGAGAGGAAAGTAATTAAAATACATGGGAGAGAATTGAAATAAAAGGAACGAGCAACTGAAAGAGCACAATAAGGAAGTTACATACACTGGGTAGAGATTTTGGAAAAGAAATAAAACAGAAATGATTAAATAGTTGGCTGGGTGAGAAAGAATCGCTAGATAGTGTTGAGAACTTAACAGAATAAACGACAATAAACAACCTCAACAGAATTATAAGTAGGAATAATTTTTTTTTTTTTCAAAAACTCTTTATTTACTCTTCTAAATTTATTTTATCGCCTTCAAAGTAATCTCCTGCCGACACAATGCATTTATGCCAACTATTTTTTCCAATTCTTAATGCATGGTAAAAAGTCATCGGCAGGGATGGCCTTCAAAGCGCGCGGCGATTCACATTGAATCTCTTCAGTCGACTCAAAACAGTATCCCCGGAGTGTTCCTGATAAATGGGATTTTTGATATTGGATATTTGTTACAGTACGTTTTATTTTCATCATATTAAAGGCAATCCAAGAAATGGAATAAAACAATAGAAATCCCCTAAATATTAAAAAAAATATTTATCACCTTTGCCTTTTAATTGTATATAATAAACTAAAAACTTTCATCCTTACAAAATATAGTAATTTTTTTAAATTTTTTACATACACACTAGATTTTGTAGTACATATTTTACAATAAAAATTCACAAAACATTTCCAATAACATATATTTTTTATAATAACATACATAATTTATTGTTAAAAAGCAAATTTTTTTTTCGTAAAACACAATTCAATATCTCCAGTATAAAAATGGTATAAAAATATATGGTATAAAAATTCTTTAATTTTTATTATTGAGAAAATTTACAACAAAAGGATATTGTGAAAAATTGTATTTTTAGGTCAATTAATATTAATTTTAGAAAGGCCTAAACGTACCCATAAGAGCCATAGCCATAGAAAAAAATAAATAAATATCTATCAAATTTTACTTAGTGAAGAAATAAAGTAGTTTTAAAAAGTTAAAGTAACACTTACATGATATCAACAAAAGGCAAGGTAATAGAATTATTTTATAGCTCGCCATATTCAACGTTCTGATTTGGTATTGCAATACGAAAGTGAATGTTTTAGAACAAATAAGCTTTTATATATGCTCTACAGGTGAAAAGTTGAAACTCTGCATGTAGATGAAATTTGCTTCGCTGGCATTTTGACTTTTTGCAGTTCAGCATTTCTGTTGTCCATTGTTATTGACAACAATGTGGCAATAATGTGGCCGGGGCTTGCGAAATACCTCTCCCGTGTTCGCAGCGAAGGCGCAGGAGCTGCTCCGTTCTCAAGACGGAGCAACTCAGTGATTGAAACGCAGCGTTTTCTTTTGCTTCTGTTAACTAAGACTTTCCATTGCTGCTGCTATTCTCATAGGATATGTAAATATTATTTTAAGTAAATGGAGAGTGCAAGAATGGTTTTTGAAGAGAGTGCAAATATGTAATAATTATTTTGTTATGCGAAAATGGTTGTGCACATACTGGTTCATTGTTGTTGTCGTTGTTGCTTTCCCCTTGATTTAGAATCCTAAACCAAGTCCAGTAGATTGTAAACGGTCCTCCCCTCATTCAACAGTTGTCTCACAGAGGCACCCGCACAATCGATGAGATGAGAGGGAGATGCGATGGCAGAACAATGACGAAGGGTATATGTCTCCTCGTCTCCAATGAAGGTCAAACTCTTAGTGTGGCCAGTCCTTAGTCTAGCTAAAGCCGTTTGAGCAGATCTAGGACAGGAGCACTGTAAGGACATACCAGGTTATTTAGCGGAGTCCATGCATGAATGGGTGGCGACCTCCAAGCGGTATTCACTCTGGCTAAATTCATGGAATGAACCTCTGAAGCTAACAGATTGGATGAAGAAGCTTTGGTAAGTTCGCAACCTTCTCTAGCGAGCAGATCAGCAAAATTTCATTTCCATAGTTGCCCACATGGGAGGGAATCCACTGCAAGCACACCGATCCGATCTGGTCCAAAACAGCTAGTTTAGAAACGATATCCTGCCCCAATTTGACCAGGCTGCTTGACCAATCCTTCAACTGGTTCATTGAAAGTTAATGAATGTATTTCACACTCTCTTCTAAATCCACTAGTAAACATCGCAATACATAAAATTACAGATAAGAGGCAGTATAAAACAATCTGAATCAGGAAACAGACACTTTTTGGGAGATTCCCCTCTGCATAAGGGGTTCTGGTTGAAACTTTAAAAAAAATGTGAAAGTCTTTCAGAAAATAGCATGCCGAATGATTTTAAATCAGACTGATGAATGAGACCAGCCGCTCAAGAACACACGGCATGCCACAACCTATGCATATCTGTTTAACATATTTCAAAAGATTTTTCTAAAAAAAAAAAGTCCATGGCTTTCCGTTTCTATTGGCAAGAGGGAATTCTAGAACAAACGTCATGCTTTTTTAAACAAAACAAAACAAAAACAAAAAAAAACAATTACACAACGAAAGACATTTTACATAGATAATGTCTACAAAATTTTGTAACGTCACGCTTTAACCTCTTGTAAAATACACACATTTTAATAAACATAATTCATATGTTTAGGTTTTAAACTTAGTAAACATTTAAAGTAAATTAATACAATTTACAATTTTTAAAAAATCTTCAAAAGCTGCCGCGTCATGCAGACATTCCATTTGGATTGGAACAAGTAATATAAAAAAAAAATTTTTTTTAAGTCAATTCCTAGTTGTTGTTTTTTTCACTCTATTGCAGAAAGTCCTTTATAAATAATTTTCATTCATTTTTTAAAGTTTATCTGGCACCATCTATATGCAACTTAAATCTAAAAAGAAAACTAAAATTAATTAATGAAATTTAATGAATGAATTAATATTTAAAAAAAATATACTAACATGTATTTGAACTTGAGTGGATGAATAAAAAGTATTTTATGAACGATTGAAAATGTGAACAAGATATACACATTCCATTCACATTAAAGTGTCCACCGCCTACTTTCGACGTCAACGTGAAATAACTCATCACAAAAGGCAGGTGGCAGCACATTGCAGTGGAGTGTATGTCAAGAATTCCACTTAATACCCCACTCCACTTAAAGCCAGGATATACTAGAGTGTATATTCTGTCTTTTGACAGGTGGTCACATTATTGTGACTGGACTGTGTATATAGGGTGAGAGTGAGCTAATAGAAGGATTTGAAAAATAGGATTCAAATGATGAGGATTGATTTAATTTTTTTTTTAAATCGTGCTTCCCACAAAATGAATTCGTTCGTAGCTTTGGATCGGAAGTTAAGTTAAATCTTTCATTATTATACATATTCTAGATTATGTCAAACTGAGAGAAATAAAAAATAATGTTAATTAAACTTATTTCTTTAAAATGTAAAAATTCAACATCGCAAAACTAATAAAAAAATTTTTTTCCCTCCAACGAACTTTTTCACGGAGGATTAACGATCGCCTCATCATCGTATCGAAAGAAGAAGAAAAAAAAAGAGAGCTTTGAAAGTCCACAAATGCCATTTAAAAATCCCGCTTGAAAAATTGTTTGTCTTACTACTACCAGATTGGATAGGAGAGTCGAGTACCTGTGCACGTAGTGCACATCTGCTCAGAATTAAAATATAATAAAAACAAAGTATCACAGAATTAGCAGGAATTAAAAAATTTAAAGCAAACAGTTAATAAAAGGGAAAGAAGTTAAAAAAATATATATATATATATATATATAAAGGGGGGGTGAGCAAACTAGGAGATGACAATCAAGCAATATCAAAATACATAAATGCCCAATAGAAGCATATAATACGTAAATACATAGCAGACAGACATATAAACACATATATAATGAAAATAAATATGAATTATAAATATACAAATATACAATCACAAAAATAAAAAACTTTAAGGAGACAGAAAACATACGAACAACATTTGAAACTGAAGATCGGAAGTAAAGTTTGTTACTGCAGGGTAGAGTTTGAAGTTTTCAGAAATGGAATGTTTTTGTTCTTTTGTCTTTTTAACATAGTTCCGCAGTACACACTGCCAAGGCAGAAGTGAGGACGATAGATTTCTTAGAACTGAAGAGTAGTATTGAAGATAGATCATAGAAGAAATTGGGGAGGCTTGAGGTCGTGATTCCGTCCTGTTGTGTAATATGGATAATGGTATTTACCTTCGTTGTGGGCGAAGAATAATTGAGCTTTATGTTTGTCTTTAACAGAACATAAAACAGCGCCATTTTTATGTCTCGATTTCGGTGATAAAGAACAATAAAGTGAAATAGACTTGGGAATAAAAAAAAAAAGTCGTTCAGAGTGGCAAAAAAATAAATATAGGGTTAATCATGCTCAATGTTTTATGTTCAATAAAAAGTTCTAATGACTTTAACTTCATTTTTAGTTTGGCGACACAATCCTGGCGGCATATCACCAGGATTAAAACCCAACCACGCGACATTTAATTATCGCGTTGAGTAACAGCTGCCTGAATCAACGGGGGGAAAAATGGTAATAAAAATCTGGAGAGATTGGCCATCTCTCCCAATTTTTATTACCATTGGCCACAATGCACATATATCACTTTCCTTTTAATGGCTTTCCGCAGCACCCCAAAGGAGCTGATCTAGGTACGGACGGAGCTGGCTTAAAGATGCGTTTACGATTTATTTTGTCTAAAAATAACGATGAAGTTTCGACGATTTAGGGTCGGAAATATTTTTAGATTAGATTTCCGGTTTTATGTGGAGGAGAGGATAATTTTAATGCACCGAATGCACCTGACTTCTAGGTATGTTGTTGTTGTTGTTGTTGTTACTTATCCCACTTGGTAGATATCTAATCTAGACCAAACCCATGAATCCGTATGGACCCATGGTTGAAGGGGAAGGAAACAGCTTCTGTTGTGATGGAGCACCCGTAGATAGAAGTCTGACTTTTGCTCCGTGGCGCTCTTAGAGTCCTAGGAGACCGGGACCTACGGCTTAAACTGGATTCCGAACCACTACAAACATCCATGGCACCGCCGGGACTCGTGTGTGACCTGTGGTACCGAGAGCCAGAGCGCTAGTCACTCGACCATTCAGGCCCCTATTGTTGTTGTTACTAATCTCGGAACTGTCTAGCACTATCTAAAAAAAAACTAAAATTAATTAATTAAATTTAATTACTGAATTAATATCAGAAAAAACTGTATTCACACTCATTGTCATCCACTACAAGTTAAAAAAAAACTGTATTCGAACTCGAGTGGATGAATAAAATGTATTTTATGAACGATTGAAAATGTGAACAAGATATATATAGGGAGAGTGTGAACTAAGAGAAGGAATTGAAAAAATTGAAATGCATTAGTTTGCTTACAGGCCCATTTTCTTCTCCAATTCATTCGTTTTTCATCCATGGAAAAAAAAATTCCGTACATAATGATTGAAATTGTTATATAACATATATATATATAAGGAGAGTGTGAGCTAATAGAAGGAATTGAAAAAAGAGAGAGAAGGTGTTCCTAATCTTTAAAAGAAGTAATAATAAAAATCTGCTCTAAATCAAGCGAAAACGTAATTGCAATGACCTAATCCAATCAATCCCAAACCTACTCAAAAAGGATTATTTTGCATTTTGCAAATCTAAAACTGCAGATGAAGTATGAACTGAAAAGTGACCGAAAAGACATGCAGCGATCAAAAGAGGCTGGAATGAGGAGGGAGGGTTGTGACCTGGATTGGAAATCGTTTGGCCTCACTATGAATTTTGGATGACTCTTCTCGCTGCGACTTGTGTTTGGTCTCCTAGGAGACGCCCCGTTTGACACCCACGCATCATTGGAGACAGACACCCCCCCCCCGAACAGCACTCAATGGCGATTGGATCTGTGGATCGTTTGGGCACCGTTCGACAGGGGTGGAAAGTATTAAGGGAGGCGTTCATTTGTTCTGATCACAGGTACCGAGTCGCGCTTAAGATCGGTTAAAAAAAATCGTCTCCTTTATAAAAATATTTTTTTTATATTACCAATGGCAGGCTACAATAAGTAATAAAAGAAAAAAGAAAAAAAAGAACACAAGAGACATGAAAACAACAACGAGAATCACATAGTCACATGTTTAGTCCATAAGGGCCCTAGCCTCCCAGTAAGGACCCTACACAGTAGAGGAAACAAGTGCAGGGCAGACAGGAAGGTGAGATGAATCCATGTCCTCTCCAAGACTGCAGAGCATGCATTTTGGGCTTGCAAATATTTTCATTCGGAAAAGATGATTGGCCATACAATCATGACCCGTCAGGAGTCTGAAAAGAGCAACAGCTTTAAACATGTGCTGATCAGGGATGTTTAGAATAAAGTTAAACCAGGTTTTAGATGAATTGCCTTCAAGTAGATTATCAGATAGAGTGTTCCGAAAGAAGTCTCGGATCATCAGTTTCATCGAGTGAAAAGAGATGTCTTTACAAAATATTTGGGTGATGGTTGTTCCATTTTTGGCAAGGGAATTCGCCTTCTTATTACCCAAGATCCCACAATGGCCTAGGATCCAAAAATAAAAATATATTTTTATAAATGAAATGTAATGTTAAAATTAAAAAGCTAAGAAGTCCTGCTCCTTCAGTAAAACAAGGTTTGGGTGATGGTTATTCCATACTGACATCTGTGGATGTTTTTTACTTCAGTTATTATTTAGGAGCAGATATCAAATTCAGTGTAGCCATTGAAATAAATGTTGAATTTTAAAACAAGTTACATTTTTTTTAAATGTACTTAAGCCTTAAATAGTATTTATTTCTTTAGAAATTAAAAAAGAAAGTTAATTATTAGTTTAGCGCAGAAAGAGTATTTAAATTATGGATTCATCTCCTACCTTCACAGGGGCGCACCTCATTCCCGGCTTTTCACAGGCCCGGGGCCTTCCAGCAATCTTTAACTTTCTTTTTTCTTCATCCCCTAATTTTTCTTTCTTTGTTTCCAGACTACTGACCTCATTATCTTCATAAGGGTTTGTTGTTACTCACTATTTTCTGTGAATTACATACTGGTTTTATTTATTTATTTTCTTCCTCTACATTGTTGATGAAATTGTTATTCGTTATCTATCACTTTTTAAAACTTTTGAATTGGTTTGATTAGGTTTTGTAGGACCAATACTGTGAGTATTCTGATGCAAGTATCGGTCGTGAGTGGCGATCCGTGTCAAGAAAAGTTGATGCTGAAGATTGAGTCTCAGCTCTGGTATGGACAACACGTCTCTTTGGACTCCTCTTTTAGAAGACGGGAGGCACATTTAGATTTCTGATGTGTCAATTGGCTGGCCCTCGCGTACCGAATTGCTTAGGGTATCAAGTGATGAGTCTTTTCTAAGGCATCTCGCCAAGGCTGGAGGTCCTCTAAGGTGGGTTCCTGACCCTATAAGTCCACTCTAGCGTCATTATAGAGATCGGCATTTTCTCGTTGGGTTCCTTGGTGAGTGGTGAGGTATCGGAGGCCATACTATTTCTACTTTGGGCCTTCTTTCCGAAAACATTGCGCTACAGTGAAGGCCTTAATTCACTACAATCTGTCACTTACGTAGAATGTCCCTATTACACTGATAGTTTTTCATTGGGTCGTGAGTTTTTTCATTTGGTAGATACTTGATGCTATACCTAGAAAACAAAGACTCGCTTCAGAGTCGCCAAATGCACTGCAAGTCATAGGTGGCGAATCGAAGAACGTGCAGAATCCGAAATAAGAGGAAACTGCTCTTTGAAACCTGATCCATTGAAGCTTGATCCTACTGTAGATGTAATAAAAGTTTTTGTTCCTGTCACATCCAATTTCATACCACTTCCAGAAGCTATCGTAACATAAGAGCTACGAAATTCAGGTGTTTTCGTAAAGTTTGGCGAATCACAATTAAAAACACAAACAATATCAGCAAATTGTATAATTTTAAGTTACACCGGCGTGCTCTGTTTCCGAATGACAGCAAGTGTTACTGGCATAACTTGTCCACCGCTGCAGAAACTTCAGTGACTTTCTCTTGGCAGGCATACTGATTGTGCTACTGAATATGGATGTGCATTATCGACACCTATTTTTATACCTTCACCATCGTAATACCTCAAAAACCTCCCTTAAAAATACCGGCACACCAATTCATTATTGGCACTTATTACTTTTTTTTTCCCCTAATGAAATTTATCAAAGCTAAAAAACTTCGAAATCCCACAAAATTCTACAATTTTTTTTTATCTATAAGAGTGTTTGTTAAAGATAGAAATTAATATCAAATAGGAAAAATTAAAGGGAGTTTTAAAATGGGGACGATGGATACTTCACTTTAGTTCCATGAATGAAAACCAAAATTGTTTGATTTTCTGTCGCCAGGGTCATTTCATAGACAGATTGTCAGAAATCTAATTTGGAAAAATAGGAAATAGTAGTAAGGGTAGTCGAGTCTTTCCTCTAGCCAGCCTGAAGTATTCCGCTTTTCTCAACAGATACCTATTAAAAGCTGGATTATAGCTTATGCGGTGTCACTGAGGTAGCGAATTTTCATTCAGATAGAGGAATTGCCCTCTTGTTCGTATCGGTGAATGTGGCAGTTTCATTTACGGTTAATTCGTTATTTCCTACATCATTGCCATAAGCAATGCCACGCAAGAAAACCTAATGCAATTTAATTATTTTTGCTTTCATAAACGAGGAGGATTGACAACTTGTGTGAAACGTCTCGATAGTTAGGATGATCCTCTGCATATTACAACAAGTAATTTGTGGAACAGTTACTATTAGAAGTGCTCCCTTCTTCGACCCTCGGTGGGCTGTTCAGGGCATACAAGAGTGGAACACGCTGAATAACTGTAAAAAGAAAAACATTTCGTGGACTATTGTCTTTGGATAGCGAATCAGGCCGCTAATTAGATGTGCGCACCTCAAATACACAGGCTCCATCCGCAAGGGAGGCGGAGTACGCCTCCAAATTACGACAACTGACCGTTGGTACCGAATGCTTCAGGTACGAATCCTGGTGGTGGAATGGATCTTTGTAGCGGTTCGGAATCCACTTTAAACTGCAGGTCCCGGTCTGTTTAGCCTAAAGTGTGCTCAAGATGGCCGTAGAGCGACAAACAAATAACAAATCCAAATTATACAGGAACAGAAACTCATTCCGAGTGGCAGCTCCGCTTTCTTCAGTGGTGAAGAAGCCTGTAGGAAAATCATGGAGTTTTAGTCTGCATCCTCGAACCTGTATGCCAAGGAAAAGGAAGGTTTCTTGGGGGAACAGTTGAGGGGGGAGAATTTTTTTGAAGAAGTCGCATTTGAGGAGAAATCGAATTTCAAACAGGACTGTCTGGAGCGACTCAAACGAGAAAATTTGATAAAGCGGAAGTCAGAGATATCTCTCACACTGGTGTCAAAAAGAGTCGGCGGTGGAGACGTATGTAGGGCGGGTACGAGGCGTGCGTTTCATCGACCGTGAAGGATCGACTTGACGGATTTTCTTAAAGTCCACAATTGGCAATGTATCTCTCATTTTCAAAAATTCAATTTTTACACCTTAGATCAGTGGTTCTGAAATTTTTTCATTTAAAATCCTATAAAAAATTGCAGGTACACTCTATGCAAATTTTTGTGAAATATGCTATAATACATAGTTAAGCCAAATATAACTATAATCATACGTGTCTGCATAAAAAAACTATAACCATATGTGTTTCTATGTCTCCATCGTCCTATCTCTGTCAAAAGGAGCCTCGATCTCCCATCCGCGTCATAGCTGACGCCATCCAGGCCTCGATTGATCGAGATCCAGGTTCCAACCGGGGTGAACGGAGCCTGAGGCTCAATCCGCACTCCATGGGGTCAGCCATCTTTTACCCTGACCACGCCGGAAGTCAAACAACAACCCCACCAAGAACTGAGTTTGAATGAAAATGACGCAATTTAAAACACTTTTCTTTCTTCTCTTTTCTTTTTTTTTTATTATTATTATTCAGGATTTGAAAATATTTCACACAAAAAAAAAAAAAAAAAAAAATTGCAACCTAGTGAATATTGTAATACAATGACAAAACAAAATTTATCAACACATAATACATAAATTTAAAATTATACATTTCCCATCAGTTTAACGTCTCATTCATTGAGTGGGTGGATGGCAGCTCCACGACAATGGACAACTCGATCGCACAAAAAAAAAGACTATTTGATGGCTAATGTTCCACCAGCTATTCGGTGGTTCCTATTCATTTGACTACTCTTCTGCTGGCTATTTGGAAACGCGGACATCCGGTTGAAAACCAGAAACGAACAAATCCTTGACTTGCTAAGAAGTGGATCAAGGCAATATTGAAAAAAAAAAATAATATGTATAGTTATTGAGTGATTTTTTTTGTTATCTTATTTTTATTTTGTTATGAGGCAATTTTTAAAATGATGACACCTCTGTATTTGAACCACCTGACAAGCGGCGGAAAGAATAACGGTCCTGTCAGTACTAAAGCATTTGGTTGTTGTTTTCAAATTTGCCCACTTTGTCATTCCCAACCAGAGGGGCAAATGTGCATCAGGTTCAGCTTTATCAAGAATGCACTACAGGATAATCTCATTTGATAAACAGTTTGGAACACACTTTTTGAGGTTTGGAATGTGAGGGTGCGGGGACTGTTTCCCTCTTCCCCGAACTCAAAAGAAAGAAAACCTTTCAACCAAGAGATTTGCTGTCATTCTAGAATAAAGAGCTTTCGTTTCCGCTTCCATTGCCAGGTTTCGAACCAAGCTCTCTCCCTTACTGACCATTCTGACATTTAGTTAAAAGAGCTGAGTTGTAGCAAAACAAGTAATATAAAAAAAAAAAAATTTAAGTCAATTCCTACTTTTTTTTCATTCTATTGCAGAAAAGTCCTTTACAAATAAAGTTGACATTTTGCTTTTACATCTGGCGCCATCTATTATTACATACATGCAACTTAAATTTTAAAAAAACTAAAATTAATTAAATTTAATGAGGGAATTAATATTTGAAAAACACTGTATTAACATCCAGTGTCATCCACTACGAGTTCAAAAAAAAAAAAAAAATGTATTTGAACTCGAGTGGATGAATAAAAAGTATTTTATGAACAATTGAAAATTTGAACAGGATATATATATTGGGAGAGTGTGAACTAATAGAAGGAATTGAAAAAGAAATGCGCGAAAGATTTGCGAGTGACCGACATGCGTTTCTTGGGGGGAGAAGAGCCGCCTTGGCGAGTGTTGGCGACCGGCAATCCCGTTTGACGGACGACTGATGGATGAGGGGGTGGCCTGGAAAAATTGGATCGTTTTCCCGGTAACAGGTGACTTCTCTACATCCCTCTCCTCCTCGTACAACAATTTCCTCCCCCCCCTCTACTTCCCCGCCTCCATGTGGATTGGATGACATTTTTTTGGTGTCGCAGGCTTCAATGACGGAAAGAATCGCCTTCAATCAGGAACCTCTGGTTTTATGCTGCAACGGTATTAAAAAAAAAGTGAAATTTATGCATTGTATATTAATCAGTACATTTTGTAACATGTTTTAAGGAATGTGGTTAAATATTTACCATAGTTAATGTTAAGTTTGCCATGGTTAAATATTTGTCATACCAGGTGGTTGTGTTTTGTGATTGCATTAAGGTGCCTGGTTTAAGTACTACCCTACGTGGTGATGCTTGACACGATGATAAATATTTGTCGTGTTATAACATGGTGTATCTGTGTTCTATACCAAGTTGAGTCGTTAAGTATTTTCAGAGTATCCCAACAATGTTTTTAAAAAAAATGTATTAGGTGTTATGGGTAAATATTTGGGTACGAATCATAATAATATTAGGTAAGTGGTAAGTATTTATTATTTAATATTTGGTATGATAAATATTTGGATATTATGGTTAAATTTTATGATATTAGATAATGTTAAAATGTTTTAAATTCAAATGGGTAACTTCAGTCCATTTCAACGCATAAGTGAGTCATACCCATCAAACGGGGGGTACTGCTTTAACGGTTTTAGCTAGACTAAGGACTGGCCACACTAAGAGTTTGACCTTCATTGGAGACGAGAAGACATGTACCCTTTGTCATTGTTCGGCCATCGCTTCTCCCTCTCATCTCATCGATTGTATTGGTGCCTCTGTGAGGCAACTATTGAATGAGGGGAGGACCGTTTACGATCTATTGATGCAGCATGATCTGCTGGACTTGGTTTGGGATTCTAAATCAAGGGGATAAGCAACAACAACATACCCATCATACCGGACACTTTCGGCTGTAGTGATTCAGTACTAGAAAGACAGATAGGTAGCAAATTCAGCATTACTCATGCTGCACCAGTGGGATGAAACACTTACGTTTTGTCATCGTCTTGTATACAAACACCCCCTTAGTGTGGTATCAGTGAATTCTTACACTATGAATCGCATCTCAACGGAAGGCCTCACCGACCTATGGATTTTCTTATTCTCTCAGCGGATACCTCTCGACAGTATGTCGCTTTGGAAGAAAAGCACTCACTCGTGAAGGCGGATCGCATTTGGAATGCACCCAACGAAGATGAAATCCTGTTAGCTGCTATGCTAGCAACTAGTTGTGTCAGGATGAAATACCAATCTCTCTTTCTATTTACATTAGTTTATTTACAATATTAGTATATACATACACATGGCACCCTGTGCCTCTTCTACAAAAGCATTAATAGTTAAAGACCAAGAACAGGTCCCTGACCGTCTGTTTCGATCTGATGCTCCTAGCGTTCTCCTCGTGGCCTCAAGATCTGACCGCATCTACTTACCACACTGGCCACGCAGTTAAAGTCCCAGTTACTGGTCACAGTCGCGACCTCTCTTGGCTATATAATAATAATTAAACCTTGCAATACATTTGTTTACTTTTAATGGAACTTGATGCAAGCAAATGAATTTTCGTGGAATAAAAATTTTAATCCTCGGGCGTTGCCGTACCCGAACGAAAAACTCGAAAGGTTTTTATGCAGAGAAATTTTTGTGATATTCGTGCAATCACCCTTCCTTCCATCCCATACCTAGGCCTGTTCCTACCCTCGGGAGAGGGGAGGTCGGTCCCCACGCTTTCTTTATGCACATGTACGCAATCGAATGACTGACGATCCATATGGCCCGACCTTCACGGTATTCCACTGAGCAGTCAGTTACAGAGTAGCAATACAAGTAATATAAAAAATTCCTACTTTTTTTTCACGCTATTGCAAAAAAGTCCGTTATAAATAATTTTCATTCCTTTTTTTTTAAGTTTACCTGGTGCCATCTATTGGTAAATATATGCAACTTAAATCTAAAACAAGTGTAAAATTAATCAATTAAATTGAATTACTGAATTAATATTTGAAAGAATGTATGCACATCTAGTGTCATCCACTACAAGTTCAAAAAAGAAAATGTATTTGAACTCGAGCGGATGAGTAAAAAGAATTTTATGAACGTTTGAAATAGGGATATATAGGGAGAGGGTGGACTAATAGAAGGAAAAAATAGAGCTATTCAAAAGGAACAGAAAGTTGCTGCAAACATTCTTTTCATTTTGGAGTTGGCTTCTTTTCCCTGAGTGCATTGATTTAGAACATGTGACAAAACGAATTCTGAAAATTCCGAGAAATTCTTCTTCTTCTCAAGTCATTCACTTACTTGACTATGCGCTCACTCGAGATAAAAAGACACAAGAAATACTGTTTTGTTTTATAGTTCTGATCATTTTGTATACTCCATGTAAAGTTCATATAAATAAATATTTCATTTTTTTTTCTCATTTTGGAGAGAAAATATTACACAAGAAAGCTTGTTAATAAGGTATAAATGAACAAATAGGTAGAAAAATTCGCGTGTTGTGGTGGTATATTTTATGTGTGTCTATTGGAAATAGAGTATAATATATTGGTATCTAGCCTTACTGGGCCTTGTTTCAAAAATGACCAGTTTTACGAATGAAAACGATAACTTTGTGAGGTGTTTCAATTGGCGGGGTCTTGCAAAACTACAAAGGGCAGAAAGTGAAGACAGCCAAGATTTACCAGCAGTTGGGGCCCATGCACATTGAAAGAAGCAGCATTATTCTGAAATGGCAAGACTTGTCCTTTCTTATTAATAGGGTATATTAAATATATTATATTGTTCAGATATCTGATGAATGTTTTATAGATGACACTTGTGCTAACATAATGTTAATTGTCCGAACTATTTAAATTGTAAATATTAATAAATACATTTTATTTATATTTAAAATCATAAAATTTGCTTCTGATTCATGTGTGTTTCAATCTCAAACTTGCATCAGTCCCTAAAGGGATTCGGACCTGTAGGTTTACTTTGTGATATGGGTTATTGCGGATTTTGAGCCATATTATTACGGGTTATCGCGTTATTTTTAAAGTTATGAGTGTTTTGGGGAGTCGGTTTAGCGTGTTCTTTCTAGGTAAGAGTTATTGTTATGAAGGTTTAAAGCGTTAAACCCGAAAGTACATACATTCCCAGAATAACTGCAAATAATTTTATTCAATGCCCCACTAAATGGACGAGGAACTGAGAGTTTGTTTCTTAGTAGCCGCTTGCATTTAATTTCCGTAGTGCTTATTCAAAAAATTAGTCAAACCGAAGACATTTCGAGCGATGACGGGGGTTATGCCTTGCAGGGTGACCTTGAGATCTCTGGTGAGGCATTCAGAGGATTCTGACTCAAATGTGCAATCTGATTTTGATGTGAAGGGCTCAATTTCGATTTGATATCCTGTAATAAAAGACAGCTTTTATCCTCTCTTATTTACCATAGCTCTAACAAGGATTCTGTCGTATAGAAATGGCATTATGTATTATTACAATGACTTCAGCATGCTATTCATGCAGCCACTCCTGATCTCATCAACAGGGGTGGGTGTGGTGCTTTTGAAGGGTCGCGGGCTCGTGGGAAGCAGGGGCCTGCATAAAAAAAAATCGTCTGAAAGAGAAAGAACTCCCAATCAATCAAGAATAGCTGCTCTATTTTTAGATCTCTAAACGTCATTTGTGAGTGTGGACTGCAGGCGTTGGAAGTTCCTAAATCGTGTTAGCTGCTATGCTAGCAACTAGTTGTGTCAGGATGAAATGCCAATCTCTCTTTCTATTTATATTAGTTTATTTACACTATTAGTACATACGTACACATGGCACCCTGTGACCCTTCTACAAAAGCATTAATAATTAAAAACAAGAACTGGTCCCTGACCGTCTATATCTTTCAGACGCTCCTAGCGTTCTCCTCGTGGTCTCTGTGGCCTGGTGGCCAAGTGGCTAAGCGCTCTGGCTTTTGGTATCCCAGGCTTCAGGTTCAAATCCTGGCGGTGGCATGGATGTTTGTGAGTGGTTCGGAATCCACGTTAAACTGTAGGTCGCGGTCTGTTTAGCCCTCGTGCGCATAAGATTACCGTAGAGCGACAAACCAAACCAAACCTCGTGGTCTCTAGATCTGACCGCATGTACTTACCACACTGGACCATACAGTTAAAATCACAGTTACCAGTTATAACGGCGACCTCTCGCGGTTATCTAATAATAATTAAACCTTTCAATCGAGACACCCGTCCATCATACCTATGATGAAATCAAGTTTTAGCAGTCACAGTAACACATATAATCCGCTAGTCTTGGGGGGATGATATCTCCCTATTCTTCTCCTATTAAACGATTTTCTGTGTGCTGCCATCAGAGGACCTATTATCGCATTCCCATTTCGTTCTTAAGCCAGTCACGTGACTCCATTCGTCATCTCCGAAAAGATGCCGTCCTTAACACATCACCCTCCCTCAGCCACTTCCCACGAATTTCAGGCACGTGTCAAGCATTCATTTCCGGTTTTTCCCCATCTCAGAAAGAGCCTCCCCCTCTTGCTGATAAGAAATTCCTCGCTATTACCTCTCTTCCCATTCTGCTTTTTGAAACTTTTAGCTGCGATACTTCTTATGTGTTTGTTTCTTTTTTTCCCATCGATCTTTTCTTCTCCTTTTTCTCTTTTTTTTTCTCTTTTTCTCTTTTATGTGTTTTCTTCCGTCGCTTACTTCCGATTTCTTTCACTTTCGATATGGAAGTTTTTTTTTTTTACTCGAATGTTATAGATATTTTTTTTTTCGAAGGGACGGTGAGCCGGATTGTGTGCCTAAAAGCAAGAAGTCCCACCCGATGGCAAGGAATCTAAATGAGAAAATTTTCAACAGTTTTCGGTTTCATGAATAACCTCGATTGCGGTGAGAAATATAGCTTCTGTATTACTGCACAAAGTTGTTTAGTAATTCAGGAGCTGTCTTGGAACTCGAAGTGTCGTAAAATTCTGGCGATGCTGGATGAGAGCCATTTTCATCATCCACTTGTTCCACGTTTCCATAGTAACGGAGACAACAGATTTAAGACATAGATTTTTTTTTCCCACTCTACTTTTTCAACATGCGTGATTCCGACAGTGTATTGGTATAAGAGTTTTTAAGCAATAAAAAAGGAAAAGAAATTTCAGGCTATTTGTATCAAGCTGACATCAGTCGATGAAATCTTATCGAGCATGCTACAGAATAAAAAAATTATCCTGGAAATAAAAAAGGTAATTCCTATGTATTTGGATTTACTTACCGCAATTTTCTTACTATATTCCGCAAATTATACGCTTAAAACTCCTAGAAATTCATTCTTTCTTCTCGTTGTTATTTATTTACTTCTTAAAAGGATTATAAGCCACCGCGTGCAATCGTCAAAAGTGCAATTTTCTTGCAATCCGTGTGCAATCTTCTTTCTTTTACAATGATACAATAAAATTAAGATCTGTTCTATATAAACACCACCTAAAAACGTTTTTAACCTTACGAAAACTCATAAGAATTTCTGTAAAATGAAAAGAAACAATTTCATGAACAGTACAAAAGAAACATGATAGTTGTGGACGAGGGCTTGAATGGCCGAGTGGCTAGCGCTCGGTGCCACAGGTATCGGGTTCGAGTCCCGGCGGTGCCATGGATGTTTGTAGTGGTTCGGAATCCACCTTAAACCGTAGGTCCCGGTCCTAATAGGGTCGTAGAGCGTTGCGGGGCATTGTTACTCTGCGTCCGGGGCTTATCTTCAAGTTACACTCGCCACCTGGGTAATGCAAATTGAGTAACGTCTGTGCAGTGCTTGCCTTAAGGCATCGAAGACCAAGCTGTTTAAGTGTTTGCCAGCTGCCTTAGAACAAAAAAAAAAAAAGTTGTGGACGGAGGAATGGAGCTGAACATTTTTTTAAAAAAACTACAGATGCATCGTGCCAAAATTAGAAATGAGGGATTAATAAACGAAAAAAGTTTTTAATGAATCAAAAATACGAATTAATAATTTTTACAGAAATCCTAATTAGTAACGACCTGTTATATTGATCAGATTTTCATCTTTCTAGCAAATAAGATCATAAATCATTTAAAAGGAAGTCGTCCATTTTGCTTTCAACGTAGTTCTTAAATACAGCTATCTCATTTATGATTGTTTAACTTTGATTAATAATTTAAATTCATAGTAAATTTTATATATATATATATGTAATTGGGGCAGCAAAATTTATGATTAAAACTGTAAAGCTCTTTGTTGGTTCTGTGTTACGTATATAACTGATATTTGGTAACGTTTGTGCGATGTGCCAAAGAGCAATCACAGATTATAGCAGATAATTTTTTGTTTTGTTTAAAATCTGCTCATTATTTTTACATGATACAACCGATTAAAGGCAGAATATTATGATACTTGAAAAAATCCTTTTGAAGAAAATAAACATTTGCCAACGAACAAAACTGTCATCCACAGTATGAAATTCACGAGAAGAACAAGGGTAACAGACTAAAGCTGTAAATAGGATACGCCTGTCGCTTGCTGTGCCAAGGCAGAATCTCGTGCTCCGTCTCTTATTCTGCACTCTTTGTGGCCCTCCACAAAAAGAATCCACTTAAGGATTGAGAGTGGTTTGCGTAGATCATGAATTTAAACAAGTAATATATATATATATAAAAATTTAAGTCAATTCCATCTTTTTTTTCAATCTATTGCAGAAAGTCCTTTATAAATAATTTTCATTCATTTTTTAAGTGTATCTGGCGCCCTCTATTGGCAGATACATGTAACTTAAATCTAAAAAAAAAAAGTAAAACTAATTACTGAATTAATATTTGAAAAAAACTGTATTCACATCCAGTGTCATCCACTACAAGTTGAAAAAAAAATGTATTTAAACTTGAGTGGATGAATAAAAAGTATTTTATGAACGATTGAAAATTTGAACAGGATATATATATATACACTCATGTCCATAAATTAAGGATAATTCAGAATCACACAGAAATTGAACTCTAAAATAAAAATTTCCCCTGTAGAATTATCACACATATCTTGAAGATGAATATGCAAATTACAGGAAACCACCAGATGGCGCGGATAGTACGTCACAATGACGAGAGTGTAAGAGAGGGGTATATAAGGAATGGTGGCAAAGAAGTAAAATTGTTCACAAGCGCTTTAAAAGCCTTTCAGTGCAATGACCGCATAGTTATGGCACAAATGAAGCATTTGGATGATGTTTTACATGGTAGAATTATCGGACGACTGGAATGTGGACGTACCCAGCTGGAAGTATCCGAGGAACTTGAAATCGCTCAGAGTGTCATCTCCAGGCTTTGGAAACGATTCCAAGATGATGGTAATGTGAGTAGATGTTACAGCACAGGTCGCCCCCGAGTTATAACGCCGAATGAGGACCGGTATTTAGCAGTTACTGCCAAAAGAAACAGACGGAGCACAGCATCAGACCTGTCTCGTCAGCTCTCTTCATCTACCGGTACGACAGTTTCAAGGCAGACCGTGTACAGACGCTTAGGGCACATTGGTCTATATGCTCGCAAGCCTGTCAGATGTGTTCCACTTATCGCAACTCACTGTCACCTGCGATTAACCTGCAGTAGAGAGCATGCATTGTGGACACCGCAACAGTGGTCTGGTGTGATGTTTTCCGACGAGTCCAGGTTTAGTTTGCAGTCTGATTCTCGCCGGACTTTCATATGGAGAGCGCCAGATACTCGTTACCACCAAGAGAACATCATTGAACGCCACCGTTACGGTGGTGAAGGAAGGCTCGTTTGAGGAGGAATTATTCTTGGTTCCAGAACTGACCTGCATGTTCAGAGTGTAACGATGGCAGGCCACATCTATCGGGATGTCATTCTGGAACAACATGTACTTTTGTTTCGGGGCGCCCTGGGTGCTGAATTTCTGTTTATGGATGACAACGCCCGTCCTCACCGTGCAAACATTGTAGACGAATGCCTTCAATTGGAGGATATCACCCGTATGGATTGGCCAGCATACTCACCGGACTTGAATCCAATAGAGCATGTGTGGGATATGCTTCGCTGACGAATTGCAGCCCGTCAACCCTCTGCCACCTATCAACCGGAACTTCGGAGGGCATTGCTTGATGAGTGGTGTAATATTCCCCAAGATCAGATTTATAATTTGATACTCAGCATGCCTAGGCGTTGTAAGGCCTGTATTGCATCGTCCGGGAGACATACTCCATACTAACCATGTTATACTGTTTCTTGTAAATAGGTTCTTTTTTGAAATTTGCTCCAGGGAGTAAAAATCGCAATTTTTATTAATTATGTCAAACATATAGCATCTTTTTTGCTCTTTACGTTTTGTTTAATAAATAGACTTTACAAATAAGTCAAATTTGTTTTGCTTCTGTCTCTTTCTTTGCCTGAACTTCATTATCCTTAATTTATGGACATGAGTGTATATATAGGAAGAGTGTGAGCTAACAGAAGGAATTGAAAAATGAGATTAAATGAAATTTTCACTGTATCTCTTTAATGCCGTTTTGTGTGCATGAATCCAAAAGGTTTTTAATAGATTCATTGAGAGTTAAGTGATCATTTTATTAATTTTTGTTGTGAAACACTTTATTTTTCTTTCCTCTATTTTTGCTGTCCCTGACTCGACAAGTGTCGCTGTCATTCTTTTGGTGCACTGCCTTCACAATGGACATCTACATGAAGCATTGAGATATGTTTCACAAGGTCTATTAGTGAGAAATGTTGACGTAAAGTTTAAAAAAAAAAAAAAAATACTACATTTTTGACCAATTTCTTCCGAATATTAACAAAAAAATTATTCATGCCTGTATTTTAATGTTCCTGTTTTTTGAATATTTTATCACTTGATTTTACATTAGCATTCGACAATAGTTTTCCATGAACCATGAATTAAAAATGTTGTCTCTGAACGATGTCCTAAAACGACAAACCTTCACGGGTAAAAAGAATGTCAACCCATCCAGAAACCGCTCTTTGCGGGGCTTCCTTCATTCACCTTCCTGCTTTCCAGGAACTTTCCTCTTCCTGTTTTATGATCCGGGAAACCTGGAAATAAGACGATTTCTGGCATTACACACCGCTCCGGATTATCCCGGGATTACCCGGCCACTCCACAAGGCCCTCTCTTAATTGCATTACCCCGGAACTAAACCCTAATGCCCACAGCATAGTGGGGCTTCCTTTACGACTTGGCTCAATCGAGAGATGTGAGCTCCGTTTTTTTTTCTTTCTTTCTTTCTTCTTATTAAATCGATGAAGAAATAGGAAGCGTGATATTACTTGCACGGTTTAAAGAAGCTTTAAATTGTCGTAAAGTAAGGGGTTTTGTTTATTTAAATGGCTTTTTCAATTCCTTCTATTAGCTCACACTCTCCCTATATATATCTTGTTCAAATTTGTCAATCGTTCAAAAAATACTTTTTATTCATCCACTCGAGTTCAAATACATTTTTTTTTTTTTTTTGAACTTCTAATGGATGACACTGGATGTTAATACAGTTTTTTCAAATATTAATTCAGTAATTAATTTTAGTTTTTATTTAGATTTAAGTTGCATATATCTATTAATAGAGGGCGCCAGATAAACTTAAAAAAATGAATGAAAATTATTTATACAGGACTTTCTACAATAGAGTGAAAAAAAAGTAGGAATTGACTTTAAAATTTTTTATTTTTATGCTACTTGTTTTTAAATTTTATTTCTTAAGGAAACTTGTTTATAAGAACGTAGGTGTTAATCGTGGACATTTAATGGATTCTCTCACCAAAAGGCTCTAAATAGCACATAAAATTGCTCAGGATTGGATGAGCTTTATCTAGGATCGCTCATGATATCTCTCATTCGTTTTATCTGGTACATATCTTGAGTATATACTTTTTTTTTCTGCTTAGGAAAACCTGATATATTATTTCAATTTATTTTTTGTGTTTGATAGAGTGTGAGGGCGGCGTGAGACACTGTGATCCGATTTATTTTGTATGGGAACGAGATGCTCTCGGTTTTACAACATCTTACGCGTGATTCGTGCCACGCATTTAAAGGCTCTGAATAACATTTCATTGAACTGTTCAGGAGTTTTTTAATTCCCACTATTAGTTCCCACTCTCCCTATATATATATTTATATATCTTGTTCAAATTTTCAGTCGTTCATAAAATACGTTTGATTCATCCACTCGAGTTAAATACATTTTTTTTGAACTTGTAGTTGAACACTTTATGTTAATACAGTTTTTTCAGATATTAGAGAGTTTTTGCATACCGTACGTTAGGTTACCGTAGGACGTCCGTTAGCTTTTTCTCCCTAGCGCGCATGCTCAGTTTCCTATGAACATGCGCGCTAGGGAGAAAAAGCTAACGGACGTCCTACGGTAACCTAACGTACGGTATGCAAAAACTCCCTATTAATACAGTAATTAAATTTAATTAATTAATTTTAGTTCATTTTTTTTAAATTTAAGTTGCATGTATCTATCCATAGATGGCGCCAAATAAACTTAAAAGAAATGAATGAAAATTATTTATAAAGGACTTTCTGCAATAGAGTGAAAAGAAAGTAGGAATCGACTTTAAATTTTTTTATTTTTATATTACTTGTTTTTTACAAAAATGTGACAAAAACTATAATTCAAAACCAAAATTCGTTCATTTCAAGTCGCTCACGAAAGGCTTCTGCATCTTCGAATAAACCCTTTTTCAATCCCGGCATCCGTTGCACCTCGAATGTCTTCCCACGTCGCTTTTCAGATTCAATGATTCTTCAAAGTTCTTCGCTCATTACATAGACCTCAACAGCGGTGATTTTCATATATATATTATAAAACATATTTAATATTCATATATTATTATTATTTTTTGTGTGTTATTTCCATTCTTTTGAGCGGACTACTTCAAGCGGTAGATGCATCGCAGTCTGTCCTCGGACTTTCAGCGCTTCAAAAACAGTTCCAGCTGCGATTTGGTGTTTTCTGAAACGGGACGTCGTTGCGTTTCGAGCTGCGTTTTAGGGGGGAACTAAATGGACTGCCTGAAAACGGGACGCTCCCTTTCGAAGCGCTTCACTTGCACGATTTGAAAAAAAAAGATGCTGTAAAGCACGGACTCTGTTTGCTTAAATGGCCTTTTTTAAATTTCTTAGCAAAACTGCAGAAATGCAGACAAAACAAATGAAGGAGAAAATAATTATTAGTAGTCATTTTTTGAACAAGGTAAAGTTTATAAAATGAATCGCAAAAATTTATTATAATAAATAAAAATAAATTAATATAAAAAATATTAAATACAAAAACAAAATAATTTAAAGTTTAAAGAATTATTAAACACAGGGGTGTAGAATTTTTTTTTTTTTGGTCAATAGTTTTTAATTCCTTTGTATACAAACTTCAGACCTGAAATTTCATTCAGGTCTTCCATTTCTCACTCGATTTTTTTCTTTTTTCATTGAAACACGATGAGGTAGAAAAACTCAAAAAATGTTCCATTCCGAATTTAACGACATAACTATAAAATTTTTTCCATATTTTAAAAACATTTATCGATAACTCTATTTCAGGTTCAGGTAACTTTTTGAAGGATGTCGTTTCAAGTGAATAAAGAGAGTTGATCCTCTTCAAAAGTAATCCGATAATTCATTAAAAAACATTTCTTATAAATATTTTTTTTTTTTAAATATATGCTTTATTTCTTGGATGGGAACTGTTAGTTTTATCACTTCGGAATGTTCCATGTGCAACGAGAATAAAGAGTACGGTTCAGAAACATTTAATACTAAATTAGCACGTATTTCAATGAGGAGATTGATTTTGAAAATTAGAAACATTCACGGATGAGCAACTTTTTGTCTGTTTGAAATCAAACAAAAACTGCGATTCTTCTGAACGACCCCAAAGATTTTGAAACCTTCTTGAAAAGTCCCGAACTTATTTCGGAATCAAAGAATTCGAAGTTCCAGCGGCAGAAGATATTTCTTGCTCCACCACTTTCCAGAAAAAGGAAGACTCTGGATCCTCTTCGGATTATAAGAGAAGGATTGGTGATTTGTCATTTATGTCATGTGATTATTTATGGATGCCTAGTAGTGGAGTATGTTCTAATAAATCAAACGTTTGCTAATTTAGAACACGATTTAGTAATACTGAATTGTTTTACAATTGTAATAAATTGTTTTCAATTTAACATGTATGTTTATAATTTATTTATTTTAATGCTTTAGTATTTTATTATTTGAAAAATTTATTATCATCGTTCTAAAAGCGTCTGACCTAAGATTAGCAAGTATAAGTAAAACACAATATGAAAAATATAAAAACAAAAAATGCACATAAACTGAAATAAAAAGTTTGAAAAAAAAAATTAGAAATAAAACAAAAGAACACGTGACACAATTACATATGAAATAACTTTCTCCGTGTTTTTTTAAATTTGCTAGAAAAAAAAAATTTTTTTTTGATGAATTTTTTTCAATTCCTTCTATTAGCTCACACTCTCCCCATTAGCTCATGCGGAATCTCACACTCTCCCTATTAGCTCATGTTCCATGCAAAGTGTTTGGATCGGCACACATTCTTGAAAAAGAGGAGCCCCGAAGCCCATTGTATCGAAGACTTTTGCGCTTGGACACCACAAAGATGGAAACAAATATTTTAAACGTGTTGAATCAAGGTAACATCCAGCATAAAATTCTTTTTTTTTCTCTGTTTTTTTTTTCCCCAATTCCTTTTATAAACACACACTCTCCCTATATATATCTTGTTCAAATTTTCAGTCGCTCATAAAATACTTTTTATTCATCTACTCAAGTTCAAATACATTTTTTTTAACTTGTAGTGGATGACACTGGATGTTAATACAGTTTTTTTCAAATATTAATTCAGTAAAATATTATTTTTTTAAATTTAATTAATTAATTTTAGGTTTTTTTTTAGATTTAAGTTGCATATATCTACCAATAGATGGCGTCAGATAAATTTAAAAAAATGAATGAAAATTATTTGTAAAGGAGTTTTCTGCAATAGAGTGAAAAAAAAGGAGTAATTGACTTAAAATTTTTTTATTCTTTATTACTTGTTTATTTGTTAAATTGGAAAAATTAAAATCAGTGGCAGCCAGTCCAAATATTTGCAGATTATTTCTTATCGTAAGCCAGATAAATTCCGTATTTATCTGAAGTTAAAAATTTTGTAATCTCACAAATTTTGATACTCTCTATACGTAAAAGAAAAAATAATTGGTATGAAGTCAATTATGAGCATTTAAATATTGTTTATCCCTTTTTTTACGTCTTAACGCTTCTTCATTAGCTATACACATACTCTAACTGTTACCAGACTACAGAAAATCAAGCATTTGTAATTTTCATTCATGAAAGTAGAACATTTATGGATAATTCCTTCAGAATAATTTTATAATTCACGCAATTTTTCACATTTTTTTTTTGTTTTGTTTTAATTTATTGCATCCTTAGCAAACATTATATTTTAGAACAACTGAATTAAAAGAAAAATGCGTACAAAAGCCCAGATTTTTTTTATCACCCCTAAAAAATTGAATCCATTAATTAAATAGAGCACAATTTATATCAAAAATGTTTCTTTATTAATGGAAAAAAACAGTAATAAGAATTTTTTCTTGCTTGTTTCCAAATCTATGTAATAGTATTTAAAGTGAGTAAGTGGTATAAGTAAAGTACGGCAAGAATTTCTAACCTATATAACAATAAAATATTTGGATCAAATTAATCAAAGAATACAAACATAGAAATGCTTTCCATTCCCTGAGGATTTTGCAAAAAAAAAAAAAAAAAAAAAAAAAAAAAAATAATAATAATAATAACTCTTAATCTCTTTTACTCAAATATATAGAAAAATTTTATTACATTTACACGAATGAAAGTAGGTTATTTATTTATTTATTTTTTTTTTTTTTGTATTTCTAAATTTGTAATTTGGGCCTGAATGGCCGAGTGGCTAGCGGTCTGGTGCTCGGTACCACAGGTTTTGGGTTTGAGTCCCGGCGGTGCCATGGATGTGCGTAGTGGTTCGTAATCCACTTTAAACACCGTAGGTCGCGGTCCCAATAGGATCGTTGAGCATTGCGGGCCATTGTTACTCTGCGTCCGTGGCTTATCTTCAAGTTACACGCGTCCCCTGGGTAACGCAAAGTGAGTAACGTCTGTGCAGCGCTTTGCCTTAAGGCCTCCAAGACGTCCATGTCTGTTTGCCAGCTGCATTGGAAAAAAAAAATCTTGTAATTTTATTTGTTCACTAATTTGCTATGAGAAATGAAAGCTGACGATTCTTGAACACAATTTCAGAAGATTTTTTTTTTTTTTTACACTGCTAAATTATGGATTTATTAAATTAAAAGAATTAATTAAAAGGAGTTTTTTTTGTGATATTTTACAAGGCATCGGATAAAAAAAGTGATAAATTCGGAAAAAAAATCTGTTGTACTTCTAAGAGTAACCTTTTTTTTAAATTTTAGGGAATGCACACACGTACAGGAAAGTCCCTCGGCTTATAGAACCCAAAATAACTTTATTAATAACTTTAATTAACTTAAAAATGAACTAACTTTTAAATTTAATTTAATTCATTATAATAATAATAATAATAATTTAATAATAATAATAATTAATACTACTAATAATAATTTAATTAATTATAATAATAATTTAATTGAAATTACCTAACTTTAACTAACTTAATAACTTTAACTTAATTAATAACTTATGTAAAGTATTTTGGGATTTGTGAAGGTATAATCCGCTGCAGTGAAAACACCTTGCAGGTAGCCTTGCCTTTCTGATCATTGCAAATTGCATCTTCGATTTCAGCCCTATTGATTGATTTCTGTGGGGCATGCCCGCCAGAGGGCGCGTCGAAGACCACGCTTTCTCGCACGCCGGTCCCTTTCATTTGTTCCATCCCCGGCAGTGTTGGGATGCAGACGATCCCAGGATACATCTCCCGACCTGGACCTTTAGGGATCTCCGGTTGTGGGGATTACGTTCGATTCTTACGGAAATCGTTTGGTGTGCTCATGAGGAGATGAAGTGAAGTGCGTTGTGGCTGAAGGATATCGTTTGGTGGGATTAGAATAGCACTTGTTGCTGAAGATTTGAAGGTAAACAATTTTTTTATTATTACTATTTTTATTCAATGATAGCGAGTACCTTGGAAGTAGAGAAAAATTACAAAAGAATATTTGATAAATAGTATGCTATTGACATTCACTTTTTTTTTTAAATTAAAGATTTATTGCGACTATTGTATTTTTTATGTAAATAAATATATAAGATTCGTGAAATTTCCTTCTGTAAGAATTCTTAAAATGCAGCAGGTTGAAATCAACTTAACATCGTTCGTTGTGAAATCAAAATTGTTAAACAGAATTAAGAATCTTATCTTAAAAATTAAAAATGCGTTATTTCGTCCATGAAAAAAAAAAAATGAGTCTATAGTTTTTTTATTAGATAATTAATTCTATTAAAATGTACATTTAAGAGAAAGTGAAAAAATCAATTTTCAATTTGTCAGCAGTGTTAAAAATTTTAAATACTTCATAGTAACTATTTCATGAAAAACAAAAGTTGAATTAAAAAGTTAGTTATTATATAGTTATAACATATTTAGTTATATAGTTATATAGTTATAAAAAAGTTAAACAAAAATTAAAAGTAGCAATTTCTTGTCTGCTTTTGTAGTTAAAATATTGTTAAAAACAGTTGGCTGAAATAAAGAACAATGTACAATTCAAGTGCAATAAAATTATTTCTGCAAGTTTTAAATTAAAAATTTAAAAATAATTTATAACATTTATTTAATTTTTAGTTTTAATATTTTAGGTTATCTCTTTAGAAGCATGCACAGTGTTTTAAATGAATGAATATTATTCGGATGAAGTACTTATAGAAATTTCGGAAAATTTAAGTAAAACACTTTACAGCTAATCACTTCAAATATAGTATACAAATAATAAGCCTTTATTTCTTGTTTTTAATTGAATTCTTGGTTCTATATTAATTTTTTTTAATGAAATGCTTTGGTGCAGAAGAAATTATTTTTTTATTTTGAGTCCTTAAAATAATACTTTGCTTTCACTTATTTTACGATATCCTATTGGAGTTGCACAACGCATATTGTATTTAAAAATGAATTCTTCTTTTTGATATCTCTTTCAAGTTATGTGTTGCTTTTGCATAATTTCGTAGATTTATTAAAATTTCTTTTAAAATTAATGTAAAAAGGATATTGGGTGTTTTGATATATATATACTATATACAAATTATGAATACATCTAAGCCAAAAGATATGTTGATTTATGATTGTACTTTTTTTTATAAAATGTAAATAAAAGAGTGACTTGGACTGACTCTAGAAAACGGATTCCTTTTTTTTTTCTTTTTTTTCCTTTCTCTTAAAAAAAATGCAAATATCTTTTTGCATGGTAAATATAGCGCAATGAGTCGTGATTTTTTTCCTTAAATACACAACATTAAACCGCCTTGAGTAAATAAAAAAATTTATTGAAAATAGTAGCAAAAGCGGTTTTTATGGCGCTATACTTACTTCAAAATGATTAATAGTATGTCTGCAATTAGTAACGAATTTCCGATTTGAGTTATGAAACATTTTATAAAGTATATTGATTTTTATGTTTAGCTATTGCCAAAACTCAAAACATGTATGGAAACAACTAGCTTACATGCTTTACATATACACGCAAGACAAGGGTTAAAACTCTCAGTGACTTACGTGCCAACCAAACGAGGAAAATAATGTAAAAAAATTCATTACACATTTCTTTTGTTTACATAAATATAAATGACACATAAAAATAAATAATACTACATATTGAAAAAATAAAGATTTTTGAGGCGTGATATCAAAAACCACCCAGTATTGTGTTGTGTTGTTGTAGATACCAAGCTCAAAATGAGTGAGTCACATGATTTTTGTCAACAGATTTTATTAATGTTTTATTAATTTTATATAATGTTTTTTTTAATTTGTTCACGAATGTGTAAGGTTCCATCTAGTTTTCGTATCATTTAACACATAACATGTCATTCTAAAATGGAAATAGTTTTGGGAGAATGCCCTAAAACTGTGATATAAACTTCCAGTGGAATTGGTACTCTTTTAGGTAGCAACAAATGAATAAGGTTGGCAGGCTGGTGCCATTAGAATTAGAGGGCCATAATGCCCTCAGTTTGTAATATATTTTGAAATACGGATTTAAATATATCTCTTTTATCGCAACTGCTACCGAAACATTTCCGCATCTTAATCTGTCAACAAAATAAGAAATTCTGTAGGAAAAAAAATGTCGTATATTTTACGATCGAATTCCATTAGGATCAGTGCGCATTGGAGACAGGCATGCTTAGGTACAGAAGGAAAAAATGACTGCGCCTTAAATGGATGACACCGACATTGAAAGAACTGCAACTACTGCCCATTCAGACTTAAAAATACAAACTGTGCAAAGACATGATACATGATAACTCGCTGCTTCTGTGATTCAGATCTCTTTAAAAATCACTGTGAATTAAACAGAAATGTGCGAGTTCTGCAGATTTATGAGTTTACGCTGTACTGAAATGAAAACTGGCAGAACAAACTGGCACTGAACAAAACGCGAGCCTCGTGCTCTGGCATAAGGGACTGCACCCGCGTTGCTTTATCACAATTGGGTAGCATAGGTCGATCTCTTGCTTTAATTGTTCTCAAGCAAGATTTGGTTTTTTTTTCTTAAATTTAATTGTTTTATTTTTCTTTATGCTTATTCTTTAATTGAAGAAATTTCATTTTATAGTGCTAGTGATTTAATTATATTAAGATGTGGAGGTTTTGGTGGTTCTTAAAACCACTTTGGAACTCCGTAACCGGTATGCCCTGGAAGGCACGAAAATTGTCTGTCCAATAAGGCCTCTTCAAGTCGACTGAAATAATGCGTTCCCCAAGAAAGAAAGCGGATCGTTTCGCTTGCATTGCATTCTGGAAATTTCACAAAGGCGGCCTCTCGACTTGCTTCTTTCTTTCATTCAAGCGAACTCGTGTTGAACCGAAATGGACGCGATCTCACGATTCAGAAAATCCGACAACCGGAGATTTCCATTTTCTGAACCGAGAAACACTGGACAATTATTCTGCGGAGCTTTTGCAGGAACGTTGTGAGTGAGTGTGCAAGGGAAAACTCGCTGCCTCGGAGGAAATGAGGAGACAGCGTCTTGTAAAGGCTCGTGCCCAACAAGGCGTGAGGCGTTTAAACGTGAAGCGTTGACCCATCACTAGCTTCACCACGTTCGCCTGAAACCGGTTTGAAATGCACCGCTTCGAGTCGACCCACTTTCAACTCGAAGCGGAACTTCACTGGGCGTAATACTATTTCTGACGTTTTGCTGTGAAGGGGTCAAAAAAATTTTCTTGCCTGCTGCATGTCGCGTCGTCGCCTGTCGCCTCGGTGGGAAGGAGCTTTAACGGGACAGTCCGTTTGAAGTTTTCTCCTGTGCGACCCTTGCAATGATAGTCTATTAATTTAAAAGCACGGAAGCATCTTCCTACTTTAAAGGATAACAGTTTATTTTTGTTGAACATAGGTATAGGTAGAACCATAGGTATCTGGTTCTGCTTGTGTATGCAGCACTTGTGTCACAATCTTGTGAAATTTCTAAATTGTGTGGCGCCCAAAATAGAAGACTCCGTTTGATAACATTTGATTTTTAAAATGATCGAATAATTGAAAAGGAGGAAAAGGGCAAGGCTCTATAAGCAGTGTGCTTAACATGGGCTTTCTGTTAACGTTGACTGTTAACAGAAAACACAGCTTATAGGATCTAGTTTTAACAGGACTGTTAAAAATAAATAAGGTCTGTTAGACAGATGTCTTTATAAGTAAGCGATCCCATAACCAGTACAGACTATATGAATAAAATATTATAAAGACCGTTTGTAAGCTTAATAACACTTAATAAAAGTAATTAAATTTTTTAATCTCTTAAATGTCAGTAAAATTACTCTTTAAATTAAATCATTTTGGAATAAAAATTTTCTTACCATTCAGTCATCGGAAAGAATCAATTCGTGTTAAAATAAATAATTTTCAACTCTCATATTTTTAATCAAATGCTGTAAAACGCAAAAAAAAAAAAAAAAAAAAAAAGTAAATGAAAGGAAATCATTTAACATTTATTTTCTTTCTTAACGAACTCTGATTTTTTTTTCTTACCTGTTTGATTCTTTATTGATCAGTTTCCTTCGCTGGCCTTTGAAAGAGAACACTTGATACGAAAAAAAATCTCAGACTCGATATTTCTTTCGCGTCATTTAGTGAATTTAATGAATGCGATTTTTTACTCGTGTAGAAAATTTCATTTTTATTTTTTCTTCATTTTTTCTTCATCTCGCAGCCAGTAACAATATCGAAGACGGTTGGCAAAACACCCTCACCTGAAATATCAGAGCAACTGCCAAAGGAAACCTCTCGTATAATCTGTCTTTGAGCATTTAATTAAATCGATATAAATCGTTTTGTATTGAGTTATTTAAAAATAATTCTACATTATATTATTGTATATATTATGTATAATTATAAATGTCTTGTATTTTTGTAGTTACTATTTGTTGTTGTTGTTATCGTGTTCATGGATTTAAAATATTATTATCAAAGTTAGATCAAGTCAAAAGTCTTCACGATAGCGGCCGCTAGCAACGGCGGCGCTTCACTATACAGGATTTCTCTTAAGTTGGCCTCGATCGGCACCCTACCCAATTGCAAAACATGGGGAGTGAGTATTGGGCACTCTAGAATGTGCTTAGGTGTTAGGAAAGCGTTGGTGCAATTTCTGCAGGGGATGTATTCCCTGGTCTTGTAGTTACTATTTATGCCCCTCTTTTATATTCCTGTTATTTTTTAAATAAATTTATTACTTACAAGTTGCTAGATTGTATTGGAAACTTCATGAGGTAGTTTTGTTTTCGTTACAGATATTTCATGAATTACTTAAATAGTAGGAAATCCCGCGGTCTTTCGTAACAGACTGCATTAATAATGAATAGTTGCACTCGCCTTTGAATAATTATCCCCTGGGGAATGTTCAAAAACACATTCACATTTTTCCAAGCCGCGCCAACTGCATTTCCGCAGTCTCTCACAGTGCATTGAAAAAGATATCAGGGCGGGAAAGTAGCGAAAAGTGGAGGGGTTCATTATGTCACATGCGCAAATGCTTAGAAGACGATATCATTTATATCGTGGCTCATTTGAACTCCAGCCCAGCGTGCCGGAAAAGAAAAGGTAGAAAATGTGATGCAGACGACTGTACATGATGTTCTGACTCTCGAAAACAAATAGCCCGTGTAACGGGGGGTTCTCGTTACAAGCCCCTTCGTGAGCCTCCGTTACATTACAAGCTTAACCCTCTTTCTCTTCTTTTTCTCTTTCCCTTTTTCGAACTCTTCCATCCGCGCATCGATGATTCGCCCCCTCTCTTTGTCTCCGGCTGAAGCGAAACAGATCGCGTTTATTTGTGATTTTTTTTCTCTTGCGAGCCATTTTTCGACCACACATGAGCTCAACTCTTTCGGACGATTCCCTTTCTTTTAACCTTCTCTTTTTTTAATACACTCAAGAGCCAAAACATTATGACCACCTGTCAATAACGAGTTGGCCCACCTTTGGCGCGCAACACAGCTTCAACCCGCCTTGGCATGGATTAATACCACCCTTAATACCACTGCCACCTGATCACGTGCCTTCCACGTCATCCAGGCGAGTTCAGTGCAAAATGGAGGGGTGCTCATACATAATGTTTTGGCTCTTGAGTATATATATATATATATTATAATTTTTTTTCATGGTCTAGGACAGGGATGGGCAAACTCCGACCCACCGGAAGATTCTGTCCGGCCCGCGGATAGAATTTTAATTTGCTGCTTCGAGGCAAATTAAACGAAATATATATTTATATATTATATATCCATCTACTTAAATTAAATATTATTTTTTTCTTCCTTTTTTTTTTCAGCGGATTGAGGATCTTTTTATTTTCTCTATTTTTGTTCTACAAAACATAAATCGACGAAAACAACAAGACAGCTTTCAATGGGTAAAGTGTTAAAACCGGAAATTATTTGTTAGTTAGAGCTGTAGATTGGCGCCAACCAGCGTTATTTCTTTCTCAGGGAGCAGACATATGGGAATCCAATATAGGTGTATTAGACGTCACATGTGGCAGACGAGCAGAGAAGCTTAAGAATTATGAAGATAGCTTGAAAAAACTGCATTTTGAGTTTGAACGCTGATTTCAAGATTTCAGTGCCGTTCAAACAGAATTGGATGTTTTTACCGTGCCTTTCAACGTAAATTGTGAAGCAGTGAGGTCAGATTTGCAGGTTGAATGAATTGAGTTGCAATCTGACAATCATCTCAAGCAGTTGTTTCTAAATATGCCAAAGTTAGAGTTTTATAAATCATTATCAAAAGTAAGTTTCCCAAATTTAATATCTCACGCCCAGAAAATCAGTGCTATGTTTGCTTCATCTTATATATGTGAACAAGTGTTTTCAACTATGAAGGTTAGAAAGAATTATTTCAGAAGTAGACTGACAGATGAGCATTTAGCCTCGTTCCTTAGAATCAGTACACCTCACATCGAACCTCACTTTAAGGAACTTTCAAAAATGAAATTGCAATTTCCTTCATCTCATTAACATATTTAAATTGTAATACTTGTATATTGTTTTTAAAATTTTCGAAAAATTTATCTCGGCCTGTCAAACTTTTAATTTGTCTGCCTTTATCTATAATTTCTAGACCAGTCGCCGAATACGCGCTCTAAGCACCAAGGGAACGTTTAAATTTTTCTGCATACGCTTGCTAGCGAGCATACGCTGGTTCAATTACTACAATCTCTTTTAATAATTGGTACAAGTAAAGTTGACCCACAACTACAAACTGTTGTCAGTCAAAAATCCCAATTACATCAATCTCATTAGTATTTTTTACAAGGGGATTCCCCGCGGTTTCATTCGCGTTCATTTAGCTTTTCCGTTCCTAAGGGATTTTCAGGATAAAAATCATACGTTTGATTCAGGATATATGCATTGCAAACATCGATATACATAACTACATATGCGATACTCTTTATCCCAACATAACTAGCGAGGGTAACCGCGGGATATTCACTAGTTTATAAGGTTAATGGGATTCATTTAAATTATTTGTTAGTTGTTATGCTTAAGGAAAATTTTCTGTATATTATGCTTGTCATTAAACTATACCTAGCAAATGAATAAAACCGAGTTATTATCATTCTGTGCATTTTTAGCCAACTTATTACAGCAACAATAAGCTATTCGCTATCGCGGGCCGTAGTTTGGAGACCCCTGTGCTATGCTATTTAAAACTGCTGAGAATTGCATCGAAAATTCAAGTTTTTATGATGATTCTCCATCAAAATTATAGGTGAAAATAAATCAGTTAGAAATTAGAAAATCGACGAAAACAAATTAACAATTGAAAAATTTCTATATTTTGCCTTTCGGATTATTTTGCCTTTCGATATTTTGCTATTCGGATTTGCCTTTCTTTTCTTTTCGATTTAAATACATTCATAAGATGGATAAGAATGAATTGGACTTCAACAAGTCCTATTGATGCCAATTAAATTGTGAAAATAAATTTTAATTAAGTATAATTTTTATTAGAGTGGTATGATTTTGAAATAAAAGTTATTAAAAAAATGCTCAATATTTTGTACACACGTTTTGTATTACGTGTGAAATACATAATTGTAATTTTTCTTTCAATTTCGTTGGTCTCCAAAAAGGAAAAAAAAATGGAAATCGACCTTGAGAAATTGTCTAACGAAAAAAAAATTTTTTTTTTTTATTTAGTGTTTTAAAAACCTAGGTAATAATTTAATACTTAGAACACTGAAACAATTTATGTCCTTTAATTGCTTTAGTGATATGTAAACTTTCATTTTCTATATCGTGTAATTTCTGGGGAAAAAAAAGAATTTAAGCTTTTATCTCAAGCTACAGTTTCATCCGATATCTTGAGATCCGATTCATTTCCAAGAGATATAACAAGGCGATGCCATTTGGATAAAGTAGTATTTCTTTGGTCATCGACTGTTGCTGATTCTCTGGGATTGTGAGGGATTCAGAGTCTATTCATTCAAACGGATATATATGTATCCTATAAAAACCTATACATCCTATATATATATATATCTTCATGTAATGTTTTTTTCCCTTTCTAATGCAGCTGGCAAACACTTAGACAGCTTGGTGTTGGATGCCTTAAGCGCAAAAATGACCCAGGAGGCGCGTCTTTTAAATTACGGGTGCAAATATTGCACCTTTTAAACCGGGACCTACGGCTTAAAGGGGATTACAAAAATAAGACTAGAAATACTTTCGGCCATTCAGGCCCATTCAATGTACAAAAATGTCTTTTGAGTTAGTGCAAATATTGCACCTTTTAAAGTTAAAAAAAAATACTTTGTTATGAAAATTGAAGACTAGAATACTTTTTTAACGACTAAATTAAGGGGGAAGGAAACGAATTTCATCAAGTGTCTCTATTCTAGTCAAACAAATACATGCGAATTCAATAAAAGTCATTAAATATATTTCGCACATTCTTCGAAAGGCATTAGTAAAGATCACAACGCATAAAATTGCGGAAAAGATATAATAATAAAATATCCGATTCGACAGCAGGCAATTTTGGCGGCGTCTTGGAGTCTGCAAATTGGTAACGGCTTATCCGAGCGCTATGAAAAACGTTAAGCAATCCCATAGAGACTCTCTTCTAAGACCTCCGCACCACAAGATGCTCAAGTGATGCTTTATTGGATCTCCTCCCAAGAAAAGTGCTTTATTCAAGGGTGCCCAACGAAACGGCCATCTTTGAGAAGAGTGTTTCCGTTAAACCAGGGATGGACAAACTTTTTCGGTCGCGGGCCAAAAATAAAAAAAAAATTTTAAAAAATTTGGCTTGCCAAGATAAATTTTTCGAAAATTTTAAAAACAATATACAAGTATACAATTTAAATAAGTTAATGAGATGAATGAAATTGCGGTTTCCTTTTTAAAAGTTCCTTATATGGACTTCGAAGTGAGATGGACTGATTCTAAGGAACGAGGCTAAAGGCTCCTCTGTCAGTCTACTTTTGAAATAATTCTTTCTAACGTTCATAGTGGGAAAACACTTGTTCACATATATAAGATGAAGCAAACACAATTGCACTGATTTTCTGGGAGTTAGATATTAAATATGGGAAACATACTTTCAATAATGATTTGTAAAACTCTAACTTTGACATATTTAAAAACAACTGATTGAGATGATTGTTAGAATGCAACTCAATTCATTCAACCTGCAAATCTGACCTCACTGCTACACAATTTACTTTGAAAGGCATGGTAAAAATATCCAAGTAAAAGATCATCAGTCCTTTGGAAAAAAAAGGAAGAAAAAAAAAAATATTTAATCAAAGTAGAAAAGGAGATGGATATATAATATATAAATATATATTTCTTTTTATTTGCTTTGGATAGGCAAATTAAAATTCTATCCGCGAGTCAGATAGAACCTTCCGGTGGGCTGTAGTTTGCCCATCCCTGCCTTAAACCCTCCTCACCTAGAAACAAAAATACCAAGATCGCCAATGTATTAATTTTTTGGAAAAATGCCCAAGAGAAACTTTTTTTTTTGTTGTTATTTTAAGTTTTTTTTTTCCCCGTCCTTCCCACGGGGGAACAATGGCTGCCTTCCGAGGAGGGTGGTTCAATTGAATGAAGCACCCCCGCTGGGCTCCAGTACCCACACGGTTAAGAATGGCCCATTGTGTCCGCGCCATTGGCTGTAATGACGGATAATCTGCTTTCACGCCTCCATCTCTCTCTCTCTAATTTTCTTCTGGCTCATTTTTAGAGTTGTTCTTGAGTTGGGCTCTCTCGGCTTTCAATGGCTTTGCTGGGCTCTTTTGTTTCTTCTTTTTATGTTGAATTCGTGTGTCTTGTATTTAACGGCGCGTTCTTTTGTGATGAGGGCTAAGGTGGTCGGTTTTTTTTTTTTTTTTTTTCCCTCGCTTGAAAAACTTTTTTCGTTGAGAATTTTCCATGCTTCAGATTGTAGGATGGATTGCTATAACACATTTTAAGCCGTGCAAAAGAAGATTATTTACCTTTCGGAATGGGAAGCCCTTAAAATAGTCAAGTTTCATGGTTTAATTTTATAGTAATAGTAAATAAATACTAACAAATGGGATATTCAGGAAATTTAAATCGCAAGATTTCCACACACACACAAAAACCAGTTTTTCCGTTTAAAGTTTATCTGTTTTAGCATTATATATGAAGAATTCTGTGATAATTATGTCACAATGTTAACTGTGACTGTGATAGGAATTTTATTGTTAATAAACTGTGATGAGACTATGAATTCAAGACATTTATTCGTGAAATAAAGTGACTATTGTTCGTCAAACCAATTTTCATTCTAAAGAACAGTAAATAACATTTTATCAAGTATGAACTTACAAGTACAAGTATTATCGCAAATTGTAATAGGTGTCAACATCACTGCAGTATTAACATGATTAGCAATGCGGAACTCCAGACAGGCCTACCTGAAATTGCTTCATTGTTGCAACCTGTCACGGTGATAAATTATTATCACTGTGACAGGCTGCGACAGGTTTTCTACCCGTCTCTGTTCTGCACAGTTCATAATAAAAAAAAAAGAAAAAAAATTACAGCGAGTGTTATAAATATATATGAGAATGAATATTTTTTTTATAATAAATAAAAATGATAATAAATCTGTTTAAGGAAATTAAATTTCAATAAGTACATAATTTTTCAGCACTTTATTTGTACCTTGACTATTTCATTGTAGAGCGATCTTATTATTTAATTATTTTTCTTGTGTAGAAAAGGCGATTAAAATCAAGAAAATTGTTTCATTAAATTAAATTAAAAAAACAACGTTTGGAATATTCTAATTTTTTAATCTTTATTTGCCACCTTTTCATCGAACAACGTGAATATTAAGTAACCCAAAATTTAATTTATTAAAATTAGTAATTTTGATTGAGATTTTATGGAGCACAATTTGCTGATCTATTGGCTTATAATTTTTTTTAAAAATGTACATGTTCATAGATATTTATCAGATTGAGGCTGCGTTGTTTGATATCGCAATAAGTGGAAATAATTCTTTGTCTCGAGTTTTTTTTTACATATTTTACGATTTATATTCAGGAAATTTGTTGCAAATGATGATTGATTTTACAAGTTGCAAATAACTTTTCATTATTTTTTTTTCTTCTAATGCAGCTGGCAAACACTTCGACATGGACGTCTTGGATGCCTTAAGGCAAGCGCTGCACAGACGTTACTCACTTTGCATTACCCAGGGGGCGCGTGTAACTTGAAGATAAGCCACGGACGAGGAGTAACAATGCCCCCGCAACGCTTTACGGTCATATTAGACCAGGGCCTACGGTCTAAAGTGGATTCCGAACCACTACACACATCCATGGCACCGCCGGGACTCGAACACGAAACCTGTGGTACAGAGCGCCAGAGCGCTAGCCACTCGGCCATTCAGGCCCAAACCTTTCATTATAAAATTATATTCACGTAAATATTTAATTCGTTTTAATAATTTCCACCTTAAAAAAATATTCGGCCTACAAAATTAATTTTCGAAACTGTATCATTAATTGCATTTATCGGGACTCTTTAATGTGTTTAAATTTATTCAATTTATTGACATTAATACTTTACAAATGTTGTGATTTGCGTATTTACTAGGAGACAATAGAGAGTTTTTACATACCGTATTTTGGACGACCGTTATTTTTTTCTCCCTAGTGCGCATGCTCATAGGAAATTGCGCATGTGTATCTGTAATAATGTTTCCTATGAGCATGCGCGCTAGGTAGAAAAAAATTAACGGACGTCCAAAATACGGTATGCAAAAACTCTCTAATAACACGCTATTTCCCAGTGCGCTTTACTTTGATATTAAATTATGTGTAGCTTTTCATGTGATAAAGTAGTAGTTGCTTCAAATATTCATTACTTTGTTCATTCGCTTCAAGTATTAACTAATCGTCTGTAATTAATTACTTGAAGTCATTAATTGCTTGTTCAAATAATAATTGCTGTATTGCGGTCAAAATTAAACTTAAATTAGAAATTATAAAATATTTGAGTTAAGATTTTAATATTTTTGATGGGAAAAAAATAAAAGTCTTTAAAATAAGATTTTCTCCTCACATTCATTTGCGGCCTGGTGGCCAAGTGGCTAGCGCTCTGGCCTGTGGTCTTCCAGGCTTCAGGTTCGAATCCTGGCGGGGGCATGGATGTTTGGGAGTGGTTCGGAATCCCCATTAAACTTTAGGTCCCGTTCTGTTTAGCCCAAAGTGTGCACAAGATGATTCCGAGCGACAAACCAAATCTCACATTCATTTAAATAATGCTCCATCATTCTTGGAATCGTTTATTATAAACGAATCCGTCTATTATTCATCGTC
This sequence comes from Caerostris darwini, assembly GCA_021605075.1. NCBI lineage: Eukaryota > Metazoa > Arthropoda > Arachnida > Araneae > Araneidae > Caerostris > Caerostris darwini. Next base: position 67,628 of record BPLQ01008688.1, read on the forward strand.
TTCCTATTTCAATTCTTGTAAGCATTCAATCGATTCAGTTCTTTTTTAAACTCAGAATACTCTTTTTTTTTAAATTCAGAATATTAGAATTTAAAATTCTGCACTTAAAAAAAAAAAAAAAAAAAAAAAAGCAATTAGTTACTGACACAAAATTGTAAATAAAATACAACACAACATTGTAATACACACTTAATAATAATAATAATACTTTTATAAATCATTGGTATTTTAATTCGCTTTTTTTATGAGCTACAACACTATTTTGAGTGAAACGTTGATGCACGTTAAAAAAACGTTATGTCATTTTTTGGATAAACACCCAGAAAAAAAAAATCAAAAGACTGAATTTTATTGCGGGGTTATTGTTGCTCCGCGGCCGTGGCTTATCTTCAAGTTACACGCACCCCCTGGGTAATGCAAAGTGTGTAACGTCTGTGCAGCGCGTGCCTTAAGGCATCCAAGACCAAGCTGTCTAAGTGTTTGCCAGCTGCATTAGAAAGAAAAATGTTTGCACATTTAATTGTTTATTTAAGTGTTTAGATGAGTTTCCACCAAATACTTAAATCTCACGTTCGTACAATACGAAGTTTGAAGGGGATCGGGTTTTCGATTGGCTGGTACTGCACGAAGTCAGGTTTTAGTTTCCAGTGGAAGAGCGACTTTGCAGTTTTTAGTTTTTTAGGATGCAGACGCCTCTCTTGCTTTACACACTTTTGACTTTCTGGGTTGTAAAAAAGAAGTTAATATGCCAGAAATTGACATCTACGGAATTTAATATGCCAGATTCGATAACGTAGCATGCAATAGGGTGGTTCCTGTTTTGGGAAAAAAAAATGAGTCGGTAGTTTTCATTTTCAAAAGTTCTGCATTAAAAAAAAAAAAAAAAATTTCTCAAATATTTCAGTAGTTCAGTATTTACATGTCAATTCAGGTTAAGAAAAGCCAGAGTCAAAATTTTAAAATAATATTTTGTGAAAGAATTGTTTTGGATGCTTTTGTTGAATTGGGTTGTAAAACATTGACAAGCACGAACAACAAGATATTTTCTTTTTTTAAAATTTGATAAAAAAAATTGACAGAAATTGCACTTTTTGAACACGGTCAACCGAAAGCGTCCGACATGAACACGCGTTGAACTGCGCATGCACGGAACTCGAAGAAGGACGCTGTTCCGAAGGGGGAGTTGAGTGACAGAACTCGCCTCCCGAGGAACCGACCGAAAAGCTCTTCGTTCTGTGCACATTAAAATTCTACGGTCAATTTAATTCGGAAATGAATTGCAGTCGGGAGTTTCACGGTGTGCAACAAACCGTCACAATTTTCAAGACATGAGTGGCTCATTTCAGTATCCCAACAGCTGGCAGCGGCCTGGTGGCCAAGTGGCTAGCGCTCTGGCCTTTGGTATCCCAGGCTTTCTAATCTTGGCGGTGGCATGGATGTTTGTGAGGGCTTCGGAATCCATGTTAAAGTCCGGTCCCGGTCACTGTAGGTCACAGTAGGTCCCGGTCTATTTAGCCCAAAGTGTGCACAAGATGACCGTAGAGCGACAACTGGACAAACCAAACAGCTGGCGATGGAACGGCCGACTTCCAATGACTCCAGAAACAAACTGTTTTCTAAAACTAAACGTCTCATCTTGAAAACAAAATCCTTTTCGTTTATTTCCAAGAAACCGAGATCGGCCACTTAACTCGTCTCTAATGCAAAACATTCGGAGGCTGCTGGTCACTCCTGCTGAGGAACGATTTCCGGCCTCATTCATGAAATTCATCAATGTTTCCTCCGTGCGGGATACGCCTCTGGCGCTCGGTACCACAGGTTTCGGGTTCGAGCCCCGGCGGTGACATGGATGTTTGTAGCGGTTCGGAATCCACTTTAAGGCTCGTGCCCACTGAGGCAAGAAGATGTAAGCGAAAAAATTTGACCAATCACTAGCCACACTACGTTCACCTGAAACTGGTTTGAAATGCACCGCTCCGAGTCGACCCACCTTCAACTCGAAGCGGAACTTCACTAGGCGTAATGCTATTTCTGGCGTTTCGCTGTGAAGGGGCCGGAAAATTTTTCTCGCCAGCCTCTTGCATCTTCGCGTCTCTCGCCTCGGTGGGAAGGAGCCTTTAAATCGTAGGTCCCGGTTTGCTTAGCCCTCGTGCGCACAAGATGACCGTAGAGCGACAAACCAATCCGCTTGCGGGATAACTGTGATCGCCGTCAATGCGCATGAGATGCTGATACTCGAAATGTTTCTCCTCCGAAATACTCCTCACTCTGACAGAAAAGATTCTGATCTTCCGCGCTTTTGAAGCAAAATGTCGAAGGTGACATTCTGACGCATCCTACGAGACGGCCGTGGAGGATTTGCATATTGACACTGGATTAGCCAACGCAGCGCTCTTCAACATTTAATCCGCGTAAACTCAAATCTTTACAAAATTTTTATATGTAAACTAAAAATTAACCGTCTAAAAAATAATTTTATAGACAAACCGCTATATGACCGGCACTTCGCTGTGATTTTTTCAATTTCTCCTATTAGTTCACACTCTTCCTATATATATCTTGTTCAAAATATTTTTTATTCATCCACACGAGTTCAAATACCTTTTTTTGAACTTGTAGTGGATGACACTGGATGTGAATACAGTTTTTTCAAATATTAATTCAGTAAATAAAAGTAATTAATTCATTTTAGTTTTGTTTCGATTTAAGTTGCATATATCTACCCATAGATGGCCCCCCGATAAACTTAAAAAAATGAATGAAAATTATTTATAAAGGACTTTCTACAATAGAGTGAAAAAAAAGTAGGAATTCACTTTAAAATTTTTTTTATACATTACTTGTTTTGTTTCTGGTTATTCCAATACAGATTTTACGGCAATTTGATTTCGTGTCTCCTCTTCAAAATCTAACAGATTTTCCGAGCGGTCGTTTCTTTTTTCCGAAAAGAAATTCTTTGATGCAGGGAGATGTCTTGTAATCTACACCGTAATTACCCCTAAAGGCTTAATCAATGATTTTTTTCCCCTTCCATTTCAAACACTTCCTCTTCATGTAAACCGGGACGAAAATTTAATTAAACTCCACGTAGAAACAGAATCAGCATGGAGGCCTTTTTCCACGAAAGCTCTTCCAAATTCGCCAAAAAGTATTTTTTTTAAAATAAGTAGCGGCCTCTTTGTCATTAAGATCAAATTACCGTTGCGACGCTAATGCTTTAGTGAGCGCCTGAGTAAATATTAATCTTTCTTCTTCTTCTTCTTCTTTTTTTTCTTTCAATTTTTATTTTATAAGGCTTGGGAAGAAGAATATTAAAAGTATCTCAACCCTTCGAAAGAATGTGGAGTTATTTATTGTATTTTTTGAAAAATAAAAGAAATTTAATTTGTTTTTCAATTCCTTCTACTAGCTCACATTCTCCCTATCTATATCTTGTTCAAATTTTCAATCGTAAAGAAAATACTTTTTATTCCTCCATTCCAGTTCAAATACATTTTTTTTAACTTGTAGTGGATGACACTGGATGTTAATACAGTTTTTTTCAAATTTTAATTATTCATTCATTAAATTTAATTAATTAATTTTAGTTTTTTTTAGATTTAAGTTGCATATATCTACCCATAGATGGCGCCAGATAAACTTTAAAAATAATGAATGAAAATTATTTATAAAGGACTTTCTGCAATAGAGTGAAAAAGAAGTAGGAATTGACTTAAAATTTTTTTTTTATATATTAATATATGACAATTTACTTGTTTAGAATAGTTCGAAAAAAAATTGCTCGTGATTTTAAGAGCCTAACAGGTGCCCTCCCTTATTTCAAGAAATATTTTTAGAATCATGAACTTATTTGATATTTTTACAAGTAATTTACAAATTTGTGATCTTTTATAAGAAATTGAATGTGCGAAGCGGATTTAAAATGAAAGTTTCTACTTTTTATTCCAAGTAATAGTGCATTTTTTTTACTGGAATCGAATTAGGGAGGCTTTTTTATAGTCTTGATTCCCTCTCGGGTTGTTTTATTTTGTATCCGACCTTTGTTTGAAAAACGTCTCGCATTCGTCAAATTTTCTGCCAAATGGTAAAAGAAGACTAAATTGGGTCATGTATGTAACTGCTTTTGTATTCATGAATTTTATTGTTGTAGCTGTGCTTCATCTATTGCAACAGAAAAGAGGAACTGCAACATATATGCATTCATCTATGGCAATAACATCAGGAATTTCTTTCATGGGCTTCGGATCGGTCATTACCATTGTGCAACATACACTCACTACCAAAAGTTAAGCACAAAGCGGTAAAATGTGGAAAAAAATCGACAATACTGCTTTGATTGACGCGAAATTAACAGGGAAAGTAGCCAATACGTTTATACATCACGCAATAAAAGAATGCTATTCAATGGAGACAGCAATGAAATTTCCTAATTATAAGATGAACTTATATTGGAGACATTAACAAAAAAAAATGTTTAAAGCAAAAAAAAAAAAAAAAAAATCTCGAACAAAATCTTGCATATTATTTGGGTGGATTACTCAATACCAGTTTGGAAACGTTAGTATTCAATAACATCTTAGTCAAATAATCGCCATTCCTCAAAGATGAAGAAGATTGGCTTCAATGGGAAAGGTAGTACACAACGCAGCGCGAGGGCATCCTAAGGATTATCGATTTAGATCGGGCGAGTACACAGGCCACTTCACGCTCAATCACCTCACTCTCCAGGTAGTCGTCGACAATCCCAACTCTATGGAGACACTCATTATCATCCATTAAAACGAAAACAGGACCCACTGCTGCGGAATATAATTTCCCAGGGCTTCATCCGGATACCGGAAAATCTTCACAAGAATCCCGTCTGAAGATGCGCAGGACGATGCGATATCCCAATGAAATGACTGCCCACGCCTTGATGCATCCACCTCAGCATGCGTTCTGTTCTGGGGCCGATTGTGTGAGCCTTCTTTCCAAACCCTTGCACGCTTGTCATCTGACTGCAGGACTCATCCTGTCGACATAACACTGACCCCAAAAGGGTCGCTGACATGCTGCCGACACCATTTCATTTGTTCCCCTCTGGATGGCACGTGAAGCGGAACACAAACATGGGGTACCTATCTATTCATGCCTAGCCTTCGCTTCACAGTTGTGATAGATGTTGTCTTACCATGCATTCCACACGCGTGGAAGTCGCTCTTCGATTTCGTTTGACAACAAGAGCAATATGTCGACCTTCGCGTGGGTTGTAACCCTTGGACGACAGGTCACAGGTCTTTGGACAGCTGTTTGGCTCGTTAGGAATTGTTTCACTCATCAGGAGTTATGCAATCTGCGAAAGAGGAATATTGAAAGAGAAACATCTGCGGCTGATTGCATCCGACATCGCTCAGAATCATCCATTCCGTAGAAACACGTCTGTCTCTAAATCACAATGCAGTCAATTTTTTAATGCGTTTTATCAGCACTTAAATTCCCTTCAATCCACACGGGAGTGTGAGTCTGATCGAGTCAATCCCGAGGCGAGTCTTATTCCCTTGTCTCCGCCTGACCGAGAAAATAACCCTCGTTATCTCTGGCTGTGAGTGACGGCCGGTCTTAAATGGGGTCCACGAGAATCCCTTTGAAGTGCGGAAAAATCCGATTTCAAAGGATAGAGACATAGGATTCTCTTGGAAATAAAAGCAGCTCTTTCCTCATGTGATCCCGCGGCTTTACACGCAACTCTTATAACCCTTCGTGATGGGCCTTTTGTTGCATATTTCCCGACACGAAACCGTTATTGGCTGTTGCATAACTTATTTACAAAGTTCCATCCAGATCTGTAGCGAATTCTGATTGTCTTCCAGCAATTAACGTTTTCCTTAACTTTAGTCAGTGAGTTTATTTAAAAATACATACCTTATCACAGAAAACAAGCAAATTATAGATTAAAGAAATGTAACATATTTTTTAAATTTGAATATGCATTTCACAAGTAAAGTATTTATTTTGTAAGCATCTTTTTTTTTTCAATGCAACTGGCAAACACTTAGACAGCTTTGTCTTGGATGCCTTAAGGCAAGCGCTGCACACACGTTACTCACTTTGCATTATCCAGGGGGCGCGTATCACTTGAAGATAAGCCACGGACGCGGAGTAACAATGCCCCGCAACGCTCGACGATCCTATTAGGACCGGGACCTACGGTTTAAAGAGGATTCTGAACCACTATACACATCCATGGCACCGCCGGGACTCGAACCCGAAACCTGTGGTACCGAGCGCCAGAGCCTGCCACTCGGCCATTCAGGCACCAACAAACAAATTATTGATTAAAGAAATGTAACATATTTTTTAAAATTGAATATGCATTTCGCAAGTAAAGTATCTTATACATTAACTTTTTAAATTTGAAAAGCCAACTGTGCCCGGTGGCTGACGGAATCCTTGCTGAACTTGAACGGTGGCCAGAGAGCGGTGACTCACTCGGAGAGCGGGGGTGGCCGAGTCAGCAGTCGTTATCCACCACAGACAGGAATACGACTTCCTTTTCAAAACTTTGTGTATAATTCCCATTCCGAGGCTGAGAAAGCATTCCATTCCCCCTTTTGCGAAGACAGACGACGCACAGCGGTGAGCAAAGATACTTTGTTTATTGGGAGAGTTGCAATCCGTTGTGTTAGGGAGGGCGGCCACCTGCGCGAAGGAAGCGGGGGCGGTTTAAAAATAGCCGGACTTGATGGAGTGTCCGGCCTCTCTGCACCACGTGCGCTGCTATTTGGGTCTTCGCGTGTTTGTTCATTCGGAGGTCAAACACTTCGTAGAACAACGCATTCAACATGTTTGATTTAGAGCAGCAGCTCTCAAATTGGAGGGCGCGAAGAAAATAGAAATGCTTGTTATTATTAGTATTTTTTTTTTTTTCGATTTTCACTTTAAAAGTTAATTCTTCTGTAAAATTTATAATCTTTAAAGGTTTAATCTTCTTATGTATTGCTTTCATTTTTTTTTTTTTTTTTTTTTTTTAATTCCTTTCTTTTACAATGTTGCTATATTGTGCACTCACCTTAATTGAATTTTTAGTTCTGGTGGTGATTTACAATAGGTGGTTTTCTACATTTATCTGACAAGCAGAATTATTTTGCTATTCTTGAATCGGAGTATATACATATGCATTCAATAAAAACAATTCAAATTCGATATCCATTTATTTATTAAATTAAAATGACATGAATTTATGTATAATATGACCATGTACTGAGCATCCAATTCCAAAGTGTGATCTGCGTAGAAGGCTTTACTTCGGATGTTCTGTGTAAAGCTGAATCTGCTGTCCTTGTATACTACGGGGCATGTGAAAACCTGAAAAAAATCAGAAGAAATCTGAATTTTGCAAAGCATTAAACTTGAAAAGGATGAGCAAATCTTGTCGCACTCGTTCGTGGATCGGCTCGTTCTCTGCAATTAGTAGCAAAACAGAAACAACTCATAGTGGATGGAAGTTAGTCGATCAGAAATGTGGCACCCCCACCCATTGCAGGCTGGCCCTTTAGCGTTTTTCAATCTCTTGCTCGAAAACCACCTCCCACCCCTTCAAAAAGAAAAAAGAAAAAGTGTTTGTCCCAGCTGTTGTAGCCGGCACAATGACCCCCTCCTCCCCCGCACACTATGGATCGGGGGGTGGGGGGAGCGGAGAAGAGAAAGCAAAAATAAAAAGATGCACAAAAGAGGACTCCCGTTTTCAAGGCTTGTCCTCGCTTTCACCAGAATTCGATTTTTCAAAAGGCGAAAAGAGTAGCACGAGAGGGGGAGGGGAAAAAAAATACGGTGGGAAACCCACCCTAACCTGAACCTTTGTTCGGTTTGTTTATTTATGAAATATAGGGATTAGTGTGCTAGTGAAGGACTAGTGTCTGTGTTCCATTTTTCCCACCTTTATTTTTGGAACATTATATGTTCCCCGTGAAAGCTTCTGCAGAAGCAGGGAGTTTCGAACAAAGGAATGGCGGGTACCGTTATCGCTCCCTCTCCTCCGCTTCGTACACATTTTAAAGAGAAAAAAAAAGCTTCCCAAAACTTTGGAAAGAGTCTCTACATTTCCATTTCGGTTACCATGAGAAATGAAAATTGGATTGGTTACCTGCTATGCGTGAGAGAAAAAAAAATCGTGCTTTATACTCGTTAGAAATTAAGCGCATTAATAGCCGGTTAGCCTGGTAACAAACAAGGCGTTCATTCACTACGAGAAGACGCAGCGGTAATTGTGATAGCATTTATAAAAGTGTTTCAAGTCGATATTCAAAATACCAGGTGGGAGTTTTTCGAGTTTTCCCCAAAAGAAATGCCCTAGTTAGCAACCCATCCTGCAGCCTGCATGAGCTGCAGAAGCTGCAACTCCCAAAAGAAGACAGCAGCATTTAACGGTGGCAAAAGAAACAAATCCGATTCGTTCTGCATGTTCTTCAAAGAAAAAATACCTTTTCTTTCATCCCAAGCCATCGGGATATTTCGAAGGCGTTTGTTGCCAGTTATAACCACACTTCATTTTAAATAAAATTAAATGTTCCCCTCAGCATAGAATCGTCTGAGATGCTTTCCGTATACACATAATGAAATAAAAATCCAATTTCAAACCTGTGTTTTGTGAAGAGCAACGCGTAGAATTGGGGAGGGCACTTTCGAAGACTTCGATACCCGAAAAGAATCGAATTTTACATCTGCGGAAAGAAGGTAAGACATTGAACCAAATTTCAGTTTTGATTGGCAGACCATGCAAAACTTGAAAGAAGAGGAAGAAAAAAAAAAAAAAAAAAAAAGAAGAAGAAGAAAATTGTAGAAATCCTTGATTGAGTTCCTTCCAGACGTCACTGAATCCGGAATGCAGCGATCGGCATTTACTCCTCAGCTCTTGGGTTCGTCATTCCTACGTTCTTCGACATATCTCTTTGTTCTGACATGTCTCTTTTGGTGAATATCGGTGGGCTTCATGTTTCATGCGGGGAAGAAAATTCCATGTTGGAAAGTATATATTGCACATGTCTTTGTTCTGACATGTCTCTTTTGGTGAATATCGGTGGGCTTCATGTTCCATGCGGGGAAGAAAATTCCATGTTGGAAAGTATATATTGCACATCTCTTTGTTCTGACATGTCTCTTTTGGTGAATATCGGTGGGCTTCATGTTCCATGCGGGGAAGAAAATTCCATGTTGGAAAGTATGCCATGCGGGGAAGAAAACTCCCATCCGAAGGAATTTATTGAGGTGACTGCTGCGCCTTTGGGTGTTGTATTGGAGAAAACTTGAAAACTCCCTCCATACAATTTCATTGTCGATGCGAGACACTTTACAAATATTGTCATAATATTCATCCTTTTTTTGGATGCAGTGACTGCTAGGGATTCCAACCTCGGTTTTTCTGTAGGTAAACTAATTTCTCACATTTAGCCGCGTCCAGTTTTGATCTCGATGCCCCCATAAGAAAGGGGATTTTTTTTTCAGTATAGACGAGACTCGAAACGCACGTTGTCTGACATCTCGTAGACCGAATGTCGTTCTATCCGGGGTCTGTCTGGTGCAACATATGAAAAGATTTACGACTTACTAAACAGCAACCCCTCACTTCGTGAAATTGTATTTTTATCCGGTGCAAACGGGGGGACAGACGAACACTGGGCTTTTGTTGCTCCAATCCGGACACGGTTTAACCCATGAACCACAACACGATATCAAGTGGAGGAATGCCAAACAATGATTAGCATTCCTTTCAAAAGAATAGCTCAATTTCACGTGTTCGCGGCACTACTCCGTCGCATCTTCACCACCTCCCCATCTATTGGAAAGCAATAGATGCGGCGGATCCTTCGCAGTCCGGGAGGAGCCTCGATTCGTTTCCTGGAGAGATATTTTCAAACCGCGTTTGCATTGAATTGCGCACACAACTGCTTTAAAGGGTTCGGCCCTCCCCAACTGTTTTCCCATCGATTCCTGCCCACCCACACCTTTGGTGCCATCGCTCGCCGAATCACCGCTCCAGATTTCCCATCCATGCACAGAAGAAAGAGGGAACGAAGGAAAAAAAAAATCGCTTGGTAACAGACGTGAAAGTGTAACGTGATGCCACTTTGTTGCACGGCAGGTGGAATATGTTATGGCTAACCCCTCCACCTCATACCGCAACAACCTGTATTGAAAAAAGATATTGCAATCTGCTGAAAATAACAAGTAATGTAAGAAAAAAAAATTTAAGTCAATTCCTACTTTTTTTTTTTTTTTACTCTATTGCAGAAAGTCCTTTATAAATAATTTTCATTCATTTTTTTTAAGTTTATCTGACGCCCTCTATGGGTAGATATAGGCAACTTAAATCTAAAAAGAACTAAAATTAATTAATTAAATTTAATTAATGTATTAATGTTTGAAAAAACTGTATTAACATCGAGTGTCATCCACTACAAATTTAAAAAAAATGTATTTGAATTTGAGTGGTTGAATAAAAAGTATTTTATGAACGATTGGAAATTTGAACAAGATATATATAGGGAGAGTGCGAGCTAATAGTAGGAATTGAAAAAAAGAGGATGCATTGACAGAAAAATACGAAACACATGAAAATTCCACTGATTATTCTTATTTATAATTTATTATAACACAAATCGGGGGTGTCCGCCCTTACAAGCACCAAGGGCCAGCCAATTCTGAGAAAGAAGCCTTCAAAGTCTCGAGCGCAGATTAAATATCAGATAAATTCTAACTCTGGGCAGCGGCGATGTCACTAGAGTAGTTGCCTACTCGCTCGCTACTAGTCGGTTGCAGTTACATCTTGGCTTAGAATAATTTTATTTTTCCAAATTTGAAAAACTGTATAAATTTTCCAATCAAATAAACAATTCATAAATATTTTAAATCAAATCATAGACAATTTTATTTTATTCGTAAAACATTCCTTCTAGCAAATGACACCTGTGTTAAAATGATTTATTTTTAAACAGTTCAATCATTTCAAAAGCATTCTTTACTGAGGCAAAGTGAAACTTTAATTATTTTTGACATTTTAAAAAAAAAGCTTTGCAGTTTTTGAGTTATTATTTGTAGGTTTGTACAATTAAGTGTTCAACCTTGTATTGTGTACTTTTATGGGCAGCTAAAATAAAGCGCATACAGAATTGTGCTTATGTGAGTGAACATTTGGCATCGACATCTGCAATTTAACATCCTGAGCATAGCTTTATCAATGAATACGTACCCATACGGTGTAATAAATCATTTTATTTCTATTCGCTAAATCACTGAATCCAAATTGCAAACATATCTAGCGAAAGCATTCCACTATAAAAATAGATGAATATAATTTTGGTACAGTATTATTTATTTCTGTTGTTATTTTTTTTATAAATATAAAATTAAAATGAACAAATTTTTTTGTTTTATTTTCATAATTTTTTGCTATAATAAATTTTAATTAATATCATAATTAGGCAAAAACAAGAAGAAAAAAAAGGATTCTTATGGCAATTATCTCAATACCAGTGTAGCACTTTATTAACTTATGACCTCCTTTTTTTTGGGGGGGAAGGGGCCAATTCAAAATTAAAAAATATATAGCAAGAACTTTGCATAAAGTCTATGTTTTATTATGTGAATGTAGTAGATCAGCATTGAGAAAATATGTGCAAGCAATCAAAAATACTAAACAATGAACATAAGTGATTGTAGAACATGCAACTAAATTTTCTTAAGAAACATAAAAAATATTAATAACTAATAATATTAATAAATGCTAAAATGGTTAATTTTTAATTTTAGTGTGAAAATAAAAATGTAGGATCCACTTTTCGAATTTTTTCACGATCTCCTTGAATGTTGGCACCCTGCATTAACTGATTTAAATACACTCGATTGTTTGAAAGTAAGATTTAAAGTCCGATAAAACTTCCAATTTTTCCCGTTTCTGAAGGGTTTTTTTTCCCCCTCTGTGTGCTGATTTTTTAAATGAATGCAGTTAGCTTCAGAGGTTGATTCCATGACTTTAGCCAGAGTGAATACCGCTTGGAGGCCGCCACCCACTCATGCATGGTAAGCCAAAATATCCTGGTATGTCCTTGCAGTGCTCCTGTCCTGGATCTGCTCAAACGGTTTTAGCTAGACTAAGGACTGGCCACACTAAGAGTTTGACCTTCAATGGAGACGAGAAGACATATACCCTTTGCCATTTTTCCGCCATTGTGTCTCCCCCTCATCTCATTGATTGTATTGATGCCTCTGTGAGGCAACTGTTGAATGAGGGGAGGATCGTTTACGATCTGCTGGACTTGGTTTAGGATTCTAAATCAAGGGGATAAGCAACAGCAACATGTCGGCCCTTCAACCCTGTTTTCATGAAAACGAGCTGGACACCCTCAGATGCGAGGAGAGCGATCTGCAGTGAGAGAGGAAGAGAGAAAAAAATTGCCACGAACAGCTAGAGGAGTGTGTGTGGGGAGGGGGGAGGGTATGTCATATGAGAGGGGTGGCGGACGACTTGCGATAACAGACACCGAATCCTAATGGTGTCGCGAGGTCGAAAAGGTTCCCGCTCTACTGGTAATGAGGTTGGATCAGGTTGCTCAAAGCGTGGAGGGGCTGCCTCACCATCCAATCTTCAGTGCCATCCGACTGAACTTGTTGAGGACTTCTTGGTGGTTTCGCGTGTATCGACAGTTGGCGTGCGCGATTTCCTTCAGGTGAACTGTCTGTGTGTGACGAACTGCATTGGGAGAGTTCATTTTCATAGGGGCGGCCGTTGGTGATTTTGCTAGTGCTTATGCAACTAGTGTTTTAAACAATTCAGTGGAATGATTTAACCATCTTTGGACAGGGATTCTCCAATTTTATTTATTTGTTAAAAGACCCTTTTGTCAACAAGAGGAAACCCATCTCAGAATGTTCGGTATTTTTAAGTGACAAACAATGCAATAAAATTTTTTTATAAAATGTAGGATCAGTAATAATATCAAGTAGTAAGAAAGTTCTTTCAGTTTATTTGAAAGTAAGATAGGATGATACCGATTCGACTTTTAACTGTCCATAGACAGTAGGGAATTTTAGTTAAATAGCAATTTTACAAAATAAACACGGCTGTACTAAATATAAACAAATTATAAGGAACAAAATAAAAAGTAAAAAATTGGCACTGACCACAAGGTAAATTATGTTCGACTATAAACAAAGAAAAACCGGCCTTCAGCAAGAATAAGTTGTTTACTTCAACACCAGTACCACCGATTATAACTAAATTTCCTACTCCAGTTGCTGCCATGCAACCCCAAACCATAATCGAACCTCCACCGTGTTTTACAGTTCCTCTAATGTTCTTTGGTTCTAGAGCTGCATTTGCTTTCCTCCAAACTTTTTGGTGTCCATCTGACCCGTGGATGTTGAATTTACTTTCATCCGAAAAAATCACGGAATTCCAAAAATTTTTGTCCTACTTTACATTTTCTTTTGCAAAATTTATTCTCTTTTTGCGATTCCTTTTGCTAACAAATGGTTTTCTTCGCATATTTCGACTATGGTATCCTGCCTTCCGTAACACACGACTAATTGTTTCAGGATTGCATGATTTCGCAAAATTGTTTTTCACATCAGTTGTCAATTTTGGTGCGCTAATCGTCGGATTTTTTTTCACATTTCCAACAATAATTCGCCTTTCACGATCCGTCAAAATGGGCGGCCGTGCTGTTCTTGGCTTGTTTAGAGTATTTCCCTCAGCCTGGAACTTTTCTATGATTTTTTGCACTGTTGCAGGACTTTTGCCTATGATTTTAGCGATTTGTCTTTGGGACTTGCTTTCCTTATAGAGCTTTATTATTGCATCCTTTAGATCTTTTGATAATTCTCTTCCACGTGGAGCCATTGGTGGATTGTTGATGTACTTAAAGCACAAACTTACAAGCTTTGTAGCAGAACTTCTAAACTTATCACTGAAATACGAAAAATCACACGAGAAGTTTCATTCAGCCTATTTAAAAGTCAAAAATTCAGACTTAGTGATTTTACTTTAGATACTTTTGTGATTTAAATTTCTACTGGTAGTTAACAAAATTACTCTTAAAGTTTTTTAAAATATAATGATTTGGTTTATTTTTCATTACTTTATGACTTGAATCAGAAGCTATAAACAACACTCTCCAAAATAATATTTTTCTTATATTTATTTGAGAACTAGAGCTTTTTGACTTAAGCTATGAGTTGCATACTTACTTTTGTGACTAAGTGTAGATGTTTAGAGGACTTGGTATGAGTAATTGCATCTTCTTTTCCGCCACATGCTAAATTAATGTCGGTGCCACAATTCCTAGAAGAAGCAATGGAAGTACATTTCCTGGACTAGGTAAGAAAAATCCTATGCGTAACACTCTTTAAACTGAGTAGGGTATTTTTTGATTTAGCACTCATTGTTAGGCATACAATCACACCCACATCAAGGAATAGTAATTGATCCAAAACAAAACCCCTCGTTAACGCAGCAGCAGAATTTCGGGAAGGCTTTTGTTTAGGTTTAGAGGCGTGAAAAGTTCATGCACCATTCGCGCTGCTAAGCTGTGAAATGGGATGCTTTCGCGCTTGTAGATCGCTTTTTATGTTCTCATTTGCGATGGATTATTTTACCGTTTCATCATCAGGGAGTTTCTTCGAAATTCTCCCTATTTTTTTGTGCAAAAATTCCTTTTTTTAAAATAAATTTTCAAATTTTTGTTAAAATTCGGGAGATGTATGTACAAATAGTGTGTGTTTAGGGCCTGATGGCCGAGTGGCCGGCGCTCGGTACCACAGGTATCGGGTTCAAATCCCGGCGTTGCCATGGGTATTTGTAGTGGTTCGGAATCACTTTAAACTGTAGGTCCCGGTCCTAATAGGATCGCAGACTGCTGCGAGGGCATTGTTACTCCGTGTCCGTGACTTACCTTCAAGTTACACACGCCCCCTCGGTGCAGCCCTTATGACATAAAAAGATCACAGTCTATTTGCCAGTTGCATTAGAAAGAAAAAAAATATAGAATTAGGGAGTTCGGAAGAAAGGCTCGAAATTCGGGATCCTCCGAGATGAATCGGGAGAGTTAGCAGACACATCTTTGCGTGCAGAGGTGTGAGAATGGAGGGATATCTAATAACGGAAATTTTTTTATCACTGGCTCACCGCTCGGATTCTCTTTGACGCCAGCTCAGCATGCTACTATTTGGCCACGAGTCGATCTTTATTCGTATCTTTCCGTTTAAAAATCATGGAGCTATTTCCTCAGAAAAGCACGCAGATGTAAATCAATAATATTCCATGTCCGATTCAATTTTTTTTTTTTTTTTTTTTTTTTTTTTTTTTTTTTTTTTTTTTTTTTTTTTTTTTAAGCAAATGCCTATTTATTTACTTCTTCTACTGAATTATTTTCCTTCGTTTCTTTCTCCTTTTCAAATGTCAATTTTTTTAACAAAAAACAAGTAATATAAAAAAAAAAAAAATTAAGTGAATTCCTATTTTTTTTTCACTCTATTGCATAATGTCCTTTATAAATAATTTTCATTCATTTTGTTAAAGTTTATTTGGGGCCATCTATGTGTAGATATATGCAACTTAAATCTAAAAAAAGAACTAAAATTAATTAATTAAATTTAATTACTGAATGAGTATTTGAAAAAATTGTATTAACATCAAGTGTCATCTACTACAAGTTCAAAAAATATATTTGAACTTGAGTGGAAGAATGGAAAGTATTTTATGAACGATTGAAAATTTGAACAAGATATATATAGGGAGAGTGTGAGCTAATAGAAGGAATTAAAAAAATTTATAAACTTCCCAATCACCGTTAAGGATGCCAAATGGTCATTCTTTGCAATCTTTATAGATATGAATACAAAATTGTTGTTGTTAGTAGTATTGAGAACTTAACAGTGTGCTGTAAAAAAAGTGAATGTTCGACAAGGGCGTTAACATTGCTGCAGTTCTATAAAATCATTTCTTACAAAGTGGCCTAGAATATTTACGTTGCGTCCTATTGTAGCTCAGTCTCAGGACCGCCGACGCAGAATGACCTAACAGGTGGGCTGAAATGTACATAGGCTGACACATAGATGGCACTACTAGTATTAAATCCACATCAATTTTAGTTAGCCCTAATCTTCAAAAGACACGTGTATAAATTTGACAGCTGTTGCACTATTAGTACGTGAGTTATGGCATTTTTAGTGAAGTTATAGTATTTTTAGTGCGTGCAGTTCACTCGCTGACTGTCGATTGGACTCCGGTGTGAAATGATGGAGCCATGTTTCATCCATTGTCACATATCGACGCAAAAATTCGGGTTTATTACGATTGAACAGCTCCAAACACTGCTTAGAATCATCCATTCGTTGTTGTTTTGGGTCGATTGTGAGCTCGCGCGGCACCCACTTTGAACAGAGATTTCGCATATCCAAATATTCATTCACGATATGTCCAACACCTTCCTTTGATATCTTTAGGGTCTCAGCTATCTAAATCACCTTCACTTTACGGTTATCAGAAATTATTTTGGGGACTTTTTGGATGTTTTCGTC